>ONZK01003057.1:56796-79583 GCA_900322385.1 Pharnaceum exiguum
AAGGGAGAGAGTACTCATGGGTCCACACACATCCGTGTGTACAAGCTCCAACTTCTTGCTAGCTCTCCAGGCTCCATCCTTGGGAAAAGGAAGTTTGTGTATTTTTCCAATTGGCATGCTCCACATACACCCTTTCAATCATGATCTTTCACAAGTTGTTTCTTTTATAAATTTTGTATGGCCTCGGGATTGCTATGGCCTAATCGCTTGTGCCATAACCAATATGTCTCACTAGCCTCAGCTTTGTGAGCAAGATGCCCTGAATATGACCACATCACTGGAAAACTCTTATTCTTCATGCTAACGCTTGCAATCTCATTTTTTGAGGGATCAAGGATTATGCAATCCTTGTCTTCAAAACGAACAGAATAGCTGTTCATCATCATTTGCGGAACACTGAGCAAATTCTTGTCTAAATGTGGCACATAGAGGAAATCTTTGATGAATCTTGTCCCCTTTTTAGTCTCCACATCAATTTTTCCCTTACGGCCTGAATGAACTATTGCTTACCCATCTTTATTGGAATTTTGATGGAGTTGTCAAGTTGAGTGAAGTAAGAAGAATTCTTGGTCATGTGATTGCTACATCCACTGTCAATAAGCCAAACATCATCGTTAGAGGGGTGTGCAACTTGGTGTGCACAAAATAAATGTCCTTCATCATCCTGACATTCGGAAATTTGAGCTTCAGCTTGATTTTGTTTCTTGAAACAATTTTTCTCAATATGCCCAAACAGCTTGCAAAAGTGGCATTGTGGCTTGCCTTTCCATCTACAATCTTTCTCCAGATGGTTCGTCTTTTTACAAACACCGCATGGGGAATATTTGCCCTTCTTCTCTCCTCCTTTAGCAGTAGAGGTGGTCTTCTCATCTTCTTTGGATGAACTGGAGGCCTTCCCTTCGTACTTTTTGCCTTTGAAGGTTGTGCGAAAAGCATTCTCGGATGAATTTTCACATCTGTTATTCATCCTTTCTTCTTGAGAGGTCAACATGCCAATAACCTCCTCAACTGTTGCGGTTGATAAATCCATTGTGACTTCAACAACATTAACAGCACTGTCAAATTCTTTTGTCAAAGTAAATAAAATCTTTGACACAATTTTAGCCTCATTCATTTCTTCTCCATAAATTCGCATCTGATTAACTACTTCCATAATTCTTGAGAAGTAGTCCTTCATACTTTCATTGGACTTCATTTTTATATTTTCAAAGTCCCTTCTCAAAGTTTGGGGTTTGATGGCCCGAACTTTAGTGCTTCCTTGAAATGCTCTTTGGAGAGTATCCCAAGTTTCCTTTGCAAACTTGGCATTCATGGGGAAATTACATCTGCAACAGAACTTTGCAAAACTTGCAAAGCACTCTGATCTTTAATAATCTCATCTTTAGATGAAGTTCCTTCGGGTTGTTTTTCAGGACTTCGTGCTGCATCAAGATAAGTTTTCTGGGGGCCACTCTCAACTATATCTCATAAATCTCTAGACTTAAGAAATGTTGTCATTCTAACATTCCAATAATCATAATTCTCACCTTTAAAAATGGGAATGGTTTGATGATGTAAAGCTTGAGAAGTCATGATAAAATATATGAGAAATGGGTAGAAATGGTAAAATATGAGCTTTAGATCGATGGCTCTTGATACCACTTGTTGGCTTTATAATAGCCTAGTGCTTATAGTGCTAGTATAAAATGGGAGAAGATAAATATTGCGGAAGATAGATTGTTTATTGGATGAATGAGTTGATATTTGAGTTTACAATGCTAGCTATTTACAACTAATGATGTGCTTGTATTTGCACATAATATATTGAAACTCCTAACTTAATGTATCCTACGTTTGCAATTCCTAAATATAATTCTTCTTACGGTACACAAATTGTGACCTTGTATTGCTAGTAACATCAACTAACACTTATTGTTGTAATTATATTAGTAACATGCAATGTTAATGTGATGAGAGTTTCACATTTCAATTGAAAATCATTTGTACAGGAAGCTTCTGGCCTCTGAAATGGCAGTAGCAGGTAATGCATTTATCTTGTCGTAGCTTGATAATTGTCTGCAAAGTGTACCCACTGTCCTGTGTTTTATGGTACCATTTTCATCTTGAGAGTAATTTAGGAGCAGTATCTATCAACTTTTACGTCTATTAGCATTGAATGTTGTAGTGTCTCTTGTACTCTTTTGTTGAGGTTCTGAGCATGAGCTAAGCTGTTGTTTTTAGTTTATAGCCTCTGTTGGAATCACTTGTACAGGAGTTGAGGTTCTACAATGAAAGTGCTAGTATTATTATCACGTCTGATGATCGAGTTTGTTACGTACAATATAGGAAAGATACTATTTGCATGCTCTTTGCTCTATTGTGTAGACACTACCTTGAGCATTTCTACTTTCTAGCCAGCTTAGTGGTGTCTGAGAACGTTCTCTCTTTTTACATGTGATTTGCAGCTCATGACATTTGACATACAACTGATACAAGGCAGCATGCGCTAACCATCTCTACGGCAAAAATTTTGAATATGTGTGAAGTGCACTTGTTGCTTATGTGGAGGGTAAGTGATGCGACAATGTTCACTATTTTGAATGTGCAATTCTGCATGTACAGAACTTTGTTTTTTACTCACAATTTCTTTGTATACTCTGCAGAAATCAAGGTTTGACCATCGGCTTGTTTGTGAAGTGGCTGAGTTTATTCGGTTGCCTATTCAGCCATGAGTCATGACCCAAACGTTCGGTATCGAATTGATAACTGAAGGTTATCGTAGATTCTTTGTTAGCGAATGTCCAGTGCTGTACTACTTGTTATGGAAAAATCCACGGTAAACATTCACTACTTGTCATGGAAGAAACATTTAGTCATCACTTTTGAATGTTCAATTGGCTTATTTTCTTAATGATATACTCCATATATATTTGTGAGAATTTCAATTCATGAAGCACTTATGCTAAAAGTATACCGGCTTATGTTCTTAATGATGCTAAACTCCATATTTGGAAGACTTTCATTTCAAGAAGCACTAGTGTTTTGTTTTTAAAGGATGAAGCACTGATGTTAAAAGTCGGAGGGACCATTTGAAAAGTACACCATGGGAAAACAAGAATTTCATATTAAAATACCACAATAAATTAACACCCACCCCCTCCTCCCAAAACCTGAGTTCAAAGTAACATCAACCAAACATAAACCTAAAGATTTTAGGTATCAAATCTAAAAATACTACACATGAATATAATTACTCTGAAAGCAGGAAAGCATATTGTGAAATATGGGTAAATTTTAGTTTAAAAATCGAAAGACTACAAGATTACAAACAAAGATTATAAGTCATCAGTTCTTTTTCTCTGGCTTTCTTTTTCTCAAATAGACGAACGAGGCTTGATCTTAGCCCTCAAGGGATTCTTCATGATCACAGTAAATTCCAACTTCTCACTAAAATCAACCTTACTTCCTTCAGGAAAGGCACACCACTCAAACTCCTGAACCATTCTTGCTATCAACAAATGCACATGAATTGTCGCCATACTCAAACCCGGGCATATCCTTCTTCCGGCACCGAACGGGATCATTTTGATACCAGTTACACCAGTGATATCAGCATCCTCTCGACCTGACATGAACCGATCCGGGTCGAACCGCTCTGGGTGGTTCCATAGCTTGGGGTCATCTGAGATCCCTGGTAGGAAGATCTCTAGGTTGCAGTCCGTTGGGATGTCATACCTATATACAAATATATTCAAATTAAATAATAGCTTATTGAGTGAATATCATCGCAAAACACAAATTAAATGGTTAATCCTAATTCCTGCATACAAGAACGTCTGTACAAAGAACCCATGATCACATTATTAGCATGCATATATGCATGGATTTTCCCCTCTGTTGTTTTAATAATGTAGGCACGGTTCTCAAAAAATAATGCAGACAGTTAGGTTGGTATGGTACAACTACAAGTCACGTTCTACATTTATTTCTGAAGCAAGTGAAAAATGTTTGCGGCGATGGGACTTGCAGATCAGAAAAAATAAGACAGGAACAAACTCTTAAATTACCAACTTCTACCCGTACGCTTAAGTGTCTAATGTACCAAAGATTTTCAAGGTTACTGTGTAGTTTAATCAATATAGTAGGCTCTTAGCACAGTACGTGGTGTGGGTGAACTTGAATTGATCAATAAATGCTAATTTAACTTCATATCTAACATCACATCAACGTCACAACCATAGTACCATAACCAGATTGTGATTTGACAAAAATGATTGCAAAAATAAATCATGTTAGAGATCTGATTAGCGAGCTAGTTCTTACCCGCCCAGTTTGGTAGGTTCTATCGCGGCATGAGTGAGTGAGAAGTAAGTTGGCGGATGTTTCCGAAGGAGCTCCTTTACAAAGGCACGTAAATAAGGCATGTCATCAATATCCTTCTCTGTAACAGGCCGCTGCTCGGTACCGACCACTGCCTGGACCTCATTGTACAACTGCGCCTGGATGGCGGGGTTCTCTATTACCCGGGCGATGGCCCACTCGACAGCGGTGGCCGTAGTATCGGTCCCGCCATTGATGAACTCCGAGCATAGTGTCACTATCTCCGCATCTGTAGGACCAGCCTTCCGGCCCTCAACCTTGACATCAAAGAGTGTGTCGAGATAAGAGAACGGGGCGGCAGTCGGGTCGGAGTTTAACCCAGCCCGAAGGATCTCCCGCCGCTTTTCGATAAGGGGGACAAGCAGCTCTATCTGCTGTCTCCTTACATCCATTGCACTCTTCCAATGCTTGGCAAAGAATGGGCTCAGGATCGGAAGGAAATCGTCTATGCGAGGATCGAGGGTGATCAGAACCACCTTCATCATATGATCAATTTTCTCAATCATTTCTTCACTCATCTCAACCCCAAAACACATAGACAAAAGTATGCAAAACACAGCAAACCTAGCATTTTTCAGAACAGAAACAACGTCATTGTTCTCCTTGGCTTCGGCCTTAATCTTGTCCATCAACTTCTCCATTGCACCATTCCTGACATTCTTAAACTCCTTTAACCTGGTCATACTAAGCCCATTTTGGACCATATTTTTCCGCAGCGAACGCCAAACAGGGCCATATACAGCAGCATTAACAGTGAACTTGTTGCAGCTGAACACAGCCCGAGTAGGGTTTTCCCTAGGCCTGCTGGCAAAGGCCTGGCCCTTTTCGATCAACGCTTCATAGACCAACTGAGCATCGCTGATTATGATCATGGTCCGTGAGCCCATCTTTAGGGTGAAGATCGGACCATAAATCGGACGTAAGTCTCGGACGTATTCGAAAAACTGTTTACCGGAGTTGGCAACTTGGAAGAGGTTCCCTACCACAGGCCATCCTGGTGGGCCGGGGGGTAAGCACAAGGGGCGCTTCTTTTTAGTTCTTTGGGTGAAAAACAACGTTAGAATTGATGAGACGAAGATGATGAGGAAGATGATGTTGATATCCATAAGGGATTGTTGTAATGTGTTAGACAATAGTGTTAGAAAGTGAGGGGAGATGGATGGGCTAAGAGCATAAAAGGTGGTAGTTGAGTTGACTAGCTACGTTGTTGTAGTAGTGGAGATTAAATGCAGGTGCATGGAATCAAAGTATTAGCATGGGAAGAAGTGAGTGGGGTATAAAAAGGAGTGAAGCAGGAAAATGCAGGTGAGGGTGTTAAATAAAGAGTACCTTCCAAACTGCCATTGCCCATTTACATTATTGTGACTCCTTAAATGCTGCAGCTGCAAAAGTTGTCTGTATGAAGGATGTGGATCTTTGGAATGAGGAGCTTCTGGAGGGGCTTGAATAGTAACAGTAGTATAATATAATGTCTCATTTGAGGTTTTTATTGATAGTTAGGTGTGGAGTTCCATTTGCAGTGGTCCATGAAATGAAAATGTTTCTCTGTTGATAAATTTTTCTGCTGATTAAAGTAACAGCCTGGTAAAGGCTAGCAGCTGGTAAATGGTAGAAGTACTTTGATAGACTCAGTAATGTTGTGTGAATTTATACTGTTCTGGACAGCCAATGTGCTGTTTGGCAGAAAGTCATGTAATACAGTTATTGTTTTGTTACAGTCATTCTGCCAGCAGGTAGTGCTTTGGAAATACGGTAACGTAAAACTGACATACAGTTCCTTAATCCTGACAGTCGCCATAATAACTCACATAGGTATATCATCAGTGTAATTTAAACTAAAGCACACTAAAAAAAACTAAAACAGCGGCCATGCAGTCAACAAAGGCCCTGGGAACCAAAAACAGTGATATGACGTAAGCAAGAACTTGCTGGTTTAAATGCTGAACCTGATCCTTGAACCTTTTTTAACAATTTGATTGTCACATCGATGAGGATATGCGCTAATATGCCACTTCAGTATTGTAACTGGACTTCTACCAAAAAAAAAAGTATTGTAACTGGACGGCCGTCACTGAGAACTTTAGAAGGGTTGAAGCTGGACAAAACAAAGGAGTCCATACTCATGATGCCAACAAGCAAATCACAATGGAAATGTACTGATAAAGTCAACCGAAAAAAACAGGTACCCAAGGGATCTCAGACAGTGTTTCAACAATATATTAGGCTCACGTGAAAGATCAATACCCCGATAACTAAAATTTACCTCCCTCCTTTAAAAGAACAAAAATGTTTTTTTTTTTTAAAATGGTAAGGAAGGAATAGAAACAGGAGCCCCCATCTCGGGAAAATTTCCCACTTCTAGGTACAACAGAACTTGACTACCTGCCGTGACTACAAGGAGAATCCGGAAGATCGAACGAACCCATCTCGGACAATATCCGAAAGTGTCCCGAAGGACGGAAGCCCACAAGGGACAAGGGTAAGGAGCCCGGAATTCCGAACACCCACCGTAGGCGTCTTATGAGTTATGACACAAATCATTTGTTAATAATCCACGTGGAATCTGAACCAGGGCTCAGAGACGATATGGCACCGTCGTTATCTTTTCTCCTATATACGTACATAACCAGGAATTGCTATAAAAGTATAAAATTGCTTCTAATTTATTTGTACGCTTAGTAATAACTTGTAACTAGAGTATCTAGAACTCAGAAGCCAACAGCAAAAATTTCTCGGCCTGTATTTTCACTACTCTGATCTCGGTAAAACACCAACTTCCTGAGAACTTTTAATCAAAGAAAGTCTGTTATCATCCTTCTTTACAAAGTTGCTGTCACTGGCAGCAACCTCTTGTCTGTCTAAATTAGGTATATCTATTCTGTTACACTTATCTGATGTCTGATCATGTAAACCAACTACTATATCTTCAACCCTTTGCTGTTCCAAACAGTCATTTGGACCATTCTTTAGTTCGACATGAGTCTGATCTTCCTTCACAGCTTCTGCATCCATTTCATTCATTGGTTTGCAATCCATTGACATAGGAGATATAGTTGGGCAACTGACATTTATCTGGCTGATGTCACCCGCCTCCCTAACTTGATCAGTCACACACTTCACATGCCCTGAAGTCAATTCAGGTTTTGAGACTCTCATATTAACTTGATCAGCAAGATTGAAGTCTATCTCTGAAAGGGCTGCCTTTGAATTAGATTCAAGTTCATGGAAACAATCTGTAATCAGGGTCACTGAACAGCTACCATGGTTTTTCTTATCTAGCGCTTGTCGTAGGCTGACCTCAGTTAACATTTGAGCACTATTATTGTGGTCATCATGACCATTTAGCAATTCTGAGCACAGACCAGTTTCTTGGCTTTTGACAACTTGCAAACAAGAGGACTGATCTTCAAAAGCTCTGTTTACAGCTCCCTGGGGCTCCAGATAATTATCAGTGGCTCTTTTGTCTTCCTTAGCTGCTTCCAAATCCACTGGCTTGAACATCCTAATTTCTCTCACATTTTCCCCTACACTAATGTCCTCATTTTCAATTGCTCCTAGCTCCACACAGTTTATGAGCTCTAAATTTGCTTCAGCTTCCTCGATTTTCATTTCATTTTGACTAGCTACATCAAAGCCAGCATCCAGTGTTTCCTTAGATGTGGATGCAAGTTCATCTAAACACTGAGCAGTAGATTGCCCAGAGACTGGAATTACAGGAGTTGTGCTCGGTTCTGCTTCTGGCAGGCCAATCTCTGTTCTTACTTCAGCTCTTGCACTAGGTTTTGCCTCGACACTTGAAGATACCAGACACTGACCAGTTTCTTCGTCTTTAACTATTTGGAAACAATTCCCTCGGTCTTCCATGACATGGGAACCGAGATCACCATAAACTTTAATCTCAGATGCCACATTAAATGATGTAAAGCCCAAACAACCATTAGACAAACCAACTGTACCAATATCTGTGCTCTCATCAGCCACATAAATATGTTTTCCAGGCAAACCAACTTCATTATCTGCATGGATGGCAGAATTCGGTCCCATGCATGTACTAGCAACATTATCTTTCCTCTCAGAGGAACTCAAACTCTCTGAAAACTGACAATCATTCCTGCTGGGAGATCCACTTGTCTTCTGAGCTTCAACAGCAACAATGTCAGTACAGCGAAATGATCTTAGGTGGAGCTCACCATCAGCTGTTTCAAGACAGTCACCAATAGTTGTGTAGCATGAGGTTTCCATTACTGGTTCCCCTTCTATGCAAACCCCTACATTTGATGATTCATCCTTTTCTAAATGTGATACGCTTTCGAGTCCTGAATTGTCAAGGAAAGCTTGCTCAATACAACTTACCACCCAAATTTGGAAAAGACAATTAGTTTAACTTAGTTACAAAAGAAAATCTAAGTGGACAAACTTATATCACCTTTCGGAAGATCAGCAGCTTGATTCACGTATAGTGTCTTTTTCAGCATTACAGTTCCTGGAAACACCATCAAGTTGATTTTGCTCAAACTCCTTTTCTCATCTTCTTCCATAACTTTGAAGCCAAAACCACTTGTCCAGGTCTCAATTAAGTCAGGAATAGCTGCAACCAATAGCTTCTCGACTTTCAGGGATATAAGCATCTATACCATATTGATACAAAAAAAAAGAAGCATCAGATCTTTTGTAGCCACTATAACAACCCTAATACTTATGTTAAGAAGAACATCGGCAATCAATACCAAATTCACACCAAGAAACACCACCACAGAAAAGAAATTGAATATGGAAGCGAGATCCAAGTAGGTACCTTTTCGATGGAATGCACAAGACGCCGACACATTCCCTGTCGACGGTATTTACTACAAGTTGCAATGAGAGGCATTTCAGCGGCAGCAACTCCATGCACTCTGCAGCAATTCGGGATTATTTGGTATACAAGGTTGTAGGTCAAAAGAATACTCAACAGGAAAAAGTAAAGGGCCCATGAAAAAAAGAAGAAGGTAAAAGGCAATTGATTAAGGCGTATATAGAGAGAACGTCAAAGATTTCAAAAATAATTGATAGCTAAACTTATGGAGCAAACAATTTAACCAAATCTGATACCAAAATAGAAGGGCAAATCAATCAATTAGTCAGTTTATCAACTGAATAAACATAACTCCATTCTTAAACACATATAATCATTATAAAATGTTAATTATAAACTGTCAAGTATTCTACATATTCTCCGGATTTGCTTTGGGACCGGGTTACTTTTCTTGGTTCCTTATGGACAAAATCTGTTGGGGCATTTGTAGATGTACCTTTGACTATCTTGCAAAGGAATTGCTCTAGTTTGTAACTACTCTTTTTGAGGACAACTTGTCCTCTTCACATCAATATAATGTTTTCTTATCCAAAAAAAATTATGCTTCAAAATAATTATTTACTATCTTAAATTTGGAATTATCATTAGTTAGTAGGATTAATTTCGGTTAGTGGACTAGTTGTTAATTAGATGACTGAAGCTTAGAATGTGAGAGTGCTTCCCACTTGACTGAGTCGGCTGCTTAACTGTAGTCCATGCTCAGTTAAGAGTCTTAAGACTAGTTTTATGCCCGCGCTATGCGCATAAATTTATATGAAATTAGTTAGTATACTTCTTATAAACTAATTACCTTTGAAATAAAAATAGGGTGCAATACATGAAAAAGTAGCAAACTTTGAGTAGCCATTTATCACGGATTGGATATTAAGCAATAACCGCATCACAATATCAGCAATATAAGCTCACTTTGTTCTATTGAGGAACATTTTTAAAATAGGAATGAGACCGAAAATGAGAATTTGAGAGTAACTGTAGAAAACACATAATATGTAAATGCAAAGACAACCACATAACATAGTAAATCAAATTCACATTTGAAGTAAAATTAAGTAATACACTTCCCCGGCAATTATAAGCAGCATGGCCTGATAATAAACCAATCGACCGACAAAAGTACCATATGGTAAATATGTGCAAAAGTAGCATGAAAACCATTGATAAAAACTAAACTGGGTAATAGCGAAAACATATGCAATTTAACTACAATGAAGGAAAACTAACAGCAGAGCAAAATTAATCCTATATAATGGACTACTATGTGGTACTTTATTATTCTCAATCGTGGTGAAGTTTTTTTGTTGTGGAATTCAGTTTCCTTTTTTTTTTCTGTGGAGTTGCAGTAAACTTCTGAAGCATAAGTGGGTAGTTTTTTATAGGAAACGTGGGGTAGTTTTTTTTAAAAAATTGAGTCTAAACACACGATAAAACAGGAGCTGTACTGCTTTCAGACATCTAACAAACTACTGGAAAAAGAACCAATAGGAGTAAGACACATAAGGATGGGGGTTTATTCTCAAACACTTTCTCTCTCTCTGGGGGCTCCTTTAGTAAGTAGGTAGAGGTAGAAGGTAGATTCTAAGCCTATAACTCCATGTAGTGAAGCAAAGTTATAGTTGTCATTTAATTCTCCCTTGCTCCAATTCTCTATACCTTTCTCAAACATAAAAACACTTCAAGCTATAGTGATCAATATATTTTGGCAACAATAACAGACAACCACACATTGATAACAGAGGGAGATTGGAGTGTATATTACTATATTTGGTCAAACAAGACACGAGAGACACAAACCTATAGATGATAGAAACCAAAGTCCTCATATAACACAGACGTTATCAGTCACAAAAAACAATATAGTATCCCCTCGATCAGTACCACAAAAATAAAAAATAGTAAGAACCCCCATTTTGATTTTCTCTTTCATTTGATCGATTTCCCATTTCAAATTAAAAACAGAAAGGGTTTGGATTAACACAAAAAAGTGAAAGAAAATCCTATGAAACAAATAAGCTACAATATACCAACCGAACAAGCATGACCGCCTTCATGAACCCTGCCTGGAGACATGGCAAAACTTAGCGCGAATCTGAATCGAGACCCGATGCCACCCGATCCAAACTAAACCAACCCGAAACTATTTGAGCAAATGTACTCAAAATGTATTTTTAAAGACAAAACTACAAAATATCAGATCCAAGAATGACGTGAACCCAAATACCAAAACGCCAACCCGAAGGAAAGAAAGGTAGTTTAATTGTTCTCCAAAAGTAGTGATAGTAAAGACATAATCGGATTAAAAACCAACCGAGAGAGAGAGAGAGAGAAACGCCATCCTGGTGGCGACTTATTAAATATAAGTCCTTTCCGTGATGGGTCCTGTTAATGGCGCTGATGTGGACGGTAGTTTGGGAAAAAGTTTGAAAGGGGAGGTTGAGTGTAATTAATTTTGTTAACAACCACTCTATGGGGGAGGGAGAGAGAGAGAGACAGAGAGAGCCTACATCCACCTAATGATGACACTATCCGGCACAAATTAGATATAGAAAAGCAGTATTAGTTATTACCTAATAGATGCAACGGATATAAGGACATCTTCCTTCTCCAAAACTAAGGTGTAAAAGCCATGATAGTCAAGTCTTGCAAACTCTGACCTGTAGGATTGAAACATGAAACATGAAAACCAGATCACAAATAAAAAATGAGCCAAGCTCCACCAAAGCAATTCTCACACAGCTATGCCATTCCTGAATGAGCCTGTACTTCAAATTCACATAACATAATATCCGCCCCACCAAACAATTGACTCCTTAACAAGAATGGAGATATTTCCAACTTCCAATCATGAGATATTGAGATGGAAAATTATAAATAACCAAGTTGATTATCATAGAGGTCCTAACACCCACCCATGGCTACAAAGAACAACATTAACCGAGTGTACGCAACCTTTCCCCTGTTTTATTAAAAAACAAGGACTGAGAGTTTCAAAGGTACAAACGCATATTGATATATTTAGTATTAAAAAAAATCAATGATAATTAAAACTTAAATTTTACCATTTTTTTAAGAAAAAAAGTAAGGCTACGGTAGTGGGTCCATCCGAAGTGACTCAACAACTCAACCGGACCTGAAGTGATCCGACTGGAAATCCGACTAGCTTGGCCCCAACTGATAAGTCTACTGACATGTCTAGCCCCATATCATTAGTGTTAATGTGCTCCAAGACCATATTCCAACAAATTGCACGAGTTTTAGAGGAACTTTAGACTTCCACCCAACCACACATAATTTACTGCAGGAACTGTATGGGTAATCAAACCACTTTAATGTGATCCAAAAAAGAACTGCACATAACATCACATGAAGAATCTCCATGCACCTACATCACTTGAAGAATCCCCAATCCCTGAAGACTATCTTCCACAAGAGGTAATTGGGCATTCTGCACAACTAAAAGCAAACCGGCGAGCTCCTCAATTTTCTTAAACTATGGCCAGTCTTTTTATAATTTTTTTGGATTCCCTTGTTGGTCTTTGCTTCCTAATTCTGTTTAGTTCTGCCGTCTACAGCTTTCCTTACTAAATCTTCTTGTTCATGGTCCAACTAGAGATCCCCTTTACAGTATGGGAAATTTTTATCATGGTTCCCTTATGTAGATGAGAAAGGAATGTGGAAAAGATGCATACATTATGGAAATAAAATAAAGAAATGTTGGCAATGGAGCGAAAGGAAAAACAAAAGACATGGCAAATTCATTCAAAATGAATTAAATGAATGACAAACAACGTCGAAAGATTTATAAAAAAAATAAGATAACCTCCTTGATTGAAGAGATTATAGGAATGCAATAGATAACAAATAGAGAATAATCCTCAACGTAATGACACATCAATAAATGAGCCACCTCGGTTTTAAAAGGCGTGAGGGACACCAAGGCGCCAAGGGTCCTCGAAACCATACGGCGCACGCATCATGTTTCGAGGCGCGCATTTGTTATGAAGAATGCATATAATAGTTTTAATAATATGCATGAACAAAATATATCACATTCATGGTAGAAATGTTTAATACATCAATATATATTATACCTTGACAAAATTGGTCCTCAACGATAAACGGGAAAAAATTATTCGAAAAAACAAAGGAAAACTACAATCATGAATTCATGAATAAGGTTGAGTATGACAACATGAGAAACAAAAGAAGAGGTGTGGCGATGAAGTAGAAAACTCAAGTATATGCAAAAACAAGACATAGTCTGCCAAGAAAGTGCCAGATAGGTTGTCAGAATTTTTAAAAATAAAAATGAACTGCTGAGAAAATCCAGAATTTCAAAAACTCACACCTAGGCTTAACTACTAAGTTTTGATTAAAACTAACGCCATAGTCATGTTGGGCGGCTGTTTCTCTTTACCGGCGGTGATTCCTCTCTCTGGCGAATTTTCTGGTCACTGGAGACTCGCAAGAGAGTCACTGGAGCTTATTTTTCGATGAAAATGATCACAGAAATGTCTGATCTACACTTCTTGAGTGTTGTTTGGCTAGTTTAGGCAGTGAAAACCCTCAGATCTGAAAATGTTTGTTGTTTGTTTCTTTTTTTTAAAGGACAAAACTCCTCCCCGAAGGAGACAAGCGCCACACCGCCAATGTCCGATCTACACCGCTTGAATGTTGTTTGGCTAGTTTAGGCGGTGACAACCCTTAGATCTGATTTTTTTTTTGTTGATTGCTTCTTTTTTTTTAAAGAAAAAAATGCGCCTCAGAGAGTGGATACAAGTACATAGGTACAGACTTGGACACATCCAAACAAGACACTTCCAGCTGAATCCTAGTAACCTCGGTGATAAACTGATAATGTAACACATGGATACCATGTAATTCCTCTATCCACCTACAAAAGGAAAAAAATTCAACTAGATGTAGAGAAACTGGACCAAACAACATCCCTTCACCTAAGGGTGAACAACGACTATCATTCACTGACACGAAAGGAGAGGAAAAGAGGTAAAGCCCTCAATGGGGGCATGAGGATTTGAACCCGAAATTTCAAGGTGGGATGTGGAGTGCCTCCCACCAGGTCAACTCCACTTCCTCTACTACTGAATAGAGTTGATCTGAGGTGAAAGACCCTGAAATGAACAACAAGCACCTGCTCCTTTCCACAATATATATCTTAACAACCAAAGACAACAGTGGTACAGCTAAAAGCATATTTTTTATTTCCTTTCTAGTTTGTTTGAATTGAACTATGTTCCCAGTAATTATCAAGCTGATTATCCAAAAATTCAAAGGGGGGCATTTAGGAAAAATGAAGTAAAGTACAGGAACATACCCCCAGTTGTAAACTACTTGAGGTATCATGTCTATGCCTGTTCTTGGATCTATCATGGAAACAAAGCACTCCTCCATTATGGTCACTGCAACAGCCAACTTAGAATTGCAATGAGCTTTCACAGCACAATGTTGAGGTGAAGGAACCTTTTGATCGTCATGGATGCATCTTAGAAGAGACCAGGAATAGCCACCGTCAAGTCCATTGGACAACCCAATAAGAGACTGAAGACCACGGTACACCTACAGAAGTCACACATACCACATGCATCAAGATCCAAAATCAAATACTGATCAAACTATGCAACATATAATGGTCACATGAGGGTTCAAGCTACTACCTAGCATCCACATTCATAATTAGACACTACTTTCCATGCCTGGACATCTTGAAAGTGCACAAGTCAGGAATAAGGATTAATTATCAAATTTACAAACCTGTACAACTAACTGATGAGCAAGATTATGCCAGAGTTATACTGGTAATAGTGAAGTACAATTCAATACCTCTTCACAGCCAATGCCACAGAACCAAGGACATCCAATACTGCCCAATCTGTCATCTATCAGACAAGCTCGATGATCTGTTGAAAAGTTAAGAAGTGATCACATCAGGGACATAATTAAAGAAAACAGGTCCACCACAATTACACTTTGGCAGGGCAATTATTGTACAGTTTAAACAAAGGGATACGAATGTAATTGTACTTAGGAAGAAGATTATGAAACGGGGGGAGTAAATGCCTTATTGATATATTTAGAATATATTCGAGAAGATACTTTTTGACATATAAAAGCAACACTATCCAATATGAAGCACTCAGTCATGTAACTATTTGGGATGCCATTTTCTTTTCAAACAAGCCTAGATCGACTAGAATAAGGGAGGAAGAAATTACACTAGTACTTATTAGTGGCCCACCGCCCATTTAAGAGTTAAGTAGGCTTGAAATGAATTGGACCCACATAATTGCCCCCATCCGAGAGTAATGAGTCCATCCCTTTATCCCATCTGAAAAACGTCTCTTTCTCTCTCTCTCACGGAACTAAGCTGTGGGATTCACTTGTTTCCATTCTCTCTCCACCAATGCCTCAGTCTTATATTGCTATTCCCCCTCTCTCATCTTAACCCATCCTAACTTAATGAAACATCTCCCATGTAATCATTTCCCAGTGCAAGTGCAACTCTTTCTCCTGCAATATAGTACATCAAGAATTATTTCCCCTAGATCATTCCCACAAATCCAGGCGTGGCCTAAGTCTAATTTTAACATATACTTTGGATTAGGTTACTTATCTTCCTTTCTTGTTGACGAAATCTGTTGGAGCTTTTGTAAACCAATACTAGTCTAATGCCTATGTCGTGAAACGGGTCAACAAATATTTGATGATAATTACTCCCTCAGATTTAATTGTCCACTACAAAGAATCCAAAATTTCAGAAGGCGTATGAAATGTCTAAAATACCCTTAAGCCTCAATATCACTTTTAGTATCAGTTGTAGACCCCAAATCTTTCTCCTCCCCCATTGCCTCCACAATTGACTGCCAGTCTGCCACCACTGTCCAACACAGCCATCCATTCGCCCACCCTAACCACCTCATGCATCCATCACACATGTATCAAGCTGGGCTACCTCGAAGTAAACCCTCCACCCCTCCACCGCCACCATTTCATTTCCTCCATAAAGAAAACTCGGCCAGGAAAAGAAAAGAGAGAAAGTCATTCCAAACTGAAAGTGGTTAACTAGTGAATGAAAACATAATCAAAAGACCCCAAAATGGTACGTCGTGAGGTGTATAAGTGAAAATAGCCGAACAATAAATCTGGACAGAGAAAGATAAAAAAATTGTGGCCAAGAACTATATATCATCGTAATGAAGGGACGGTGGCCGGAGAATGGGTGGTGCTTAGGGTGGTGAACAATTTGAAGCCTTAGCTAGGCGCCTAGGCCTGGAAGACAGTGGTGGGTGTGGGCTATGGTGGTAAGGGTGAGGATAGAGAGTGGGGAGGTAAACCAGGCCAACATGAGGGTCTTAACTCCGGAGAGTGAAGGTGGATAAAGAGTAAGAGTAGACTTGTCAATTTGGTAAATTTCACAGATTATGTTGTCAAAGTGGACATCGAAAATGGTGACTGGAGTACTGGACAATTAAATTTGGACGGACAGAGGAACTATTTGACGGTTCCACGCTATCACAAATTTATTATCGGGTTTAAGAAAGTAAATTATTTGCTTCCATAAAGTAAGTTACCATGTATACGATGCAATGTAATTACAGTTTTATTTTTATTTTTTTCAGATAACATGGGTATCTAGGCTTTGCCTAACTAATCACATGGGCCTTGAAGTTAGCAACCGGTAAAACCTCCAGAGTCTCCGACTCGAACTTGGGACCTCTGGAATAAATCTCAGAAGTCTTACCAACTGAGCTGCCCACTCGGGGTTGTAACTACAGTTTTATTTATTATTTTTCTATTTTTTCATCCATTATCAAATTGCCAGTATCAATAAAGGATTATTCTTTCTTTCACCAAAAAATAAAGAAAGGTTAATTAGTAAACTAATCTAACAAACTCATTACTGGACAGTACAAGAGGCTGACAAAACAATTTAAATTTCAAACTGTTGCAACATACTTAGCTAATATTCTCTCTCCGGTTTTCGTCTAACAATAGTATAGATTTGAGTGTCCCGCAAAGGAACTGGTCTAGTTCATAATTATGTTTTTTGATAACTGCTTATCCTCTTTCCATATTAAAGTAATTTTTCTTTTCTTGAAAACAAAGAATTGTATAATAACTTACACTTATGCTCGCACTGTGAACATTTATATGAAATAAAATTAGAGGCTTCTTCATCATTGGCAAGGTCTCCACACAGCCGACATGTACAGTTAGGGCAATACCAACTCCCTTCAGGAAGCTCCTGCATAACCAAAACAAAAAAACATAACACTAAGCACCCTGATTGTCAATTCAGTGATGAACTGAGGACAAAAGTATGATTATAGGTTTCAAAATAACCTTCAAAAAGGCAACATACTTAAAATAAAGTTGCAAGTAACTCAAAAAAAGCCGTCCTGTTCCAACCAATCCCAGCTAGATGCTGCAAGCACTTTATACTGACGTTTATTTAATTGATTACTATGTAAAGAGAGTAGAACACGAAAAAACGAATACAAACAATACATGATTACATGAATGTCTCGATATCAGTGTATGTTCGTCAAGTCCATCAACTAGCGAACTTCTGTTTCGGTGTTTCCCCAGAGCTCAAAAGAAAAAGAGTGTAACAAAAAAAGTTGCACAAGCAATGTTATGCTATTGTGGAATTCAAAAAGGACCGTCAAACAAAATATATAGAAACAAAAACAGAGGAGACAAACAGCTACGCATATGCCAATGGTCTGAGCTCTTCCAACTTATTACAGTAAGGACTAAATTCTCAACTCAGTATAATGAATTCCTATAGCAAATGGATAAAACCCATTAAAGACAACGTACATGTCTCATTTCTATGTATGTCTGTCAATTACCAAACTTCTGTTTCCCAGAATTTAACGGAAAATAAAATGTGCATGAGCAAACTTGGTGTTGGAATTCTTGTAGTGTGATGATAGAAAGATCACACCTATAAAGAACATTGAACATCTGATGTATCAGAAAAACTATGAAAAAAAAAGAGCTCACTTGAGAATAATTGACACCAATTTTAGGGGGATTTTATTGTAGTGTAATGTGTAATGACAGAAAGCTGGAACCTATGTTGAATATTGAATGCTACAGGCTTCGAGTACAGAGCCTCCTGGGCTTTACAAGTCCAAAGGCTACTTTATTCATGAGGTTAATTAACTTAGAGTCGGAAAATTTTGTGATCCTGTTTTTGGTCTTAAAAAAAAAAAAATCGCTATTCACAATCTTTCTTCCTGTTTCTTTATATGGCAAATTTTCATCCTCAAAAATCACAAAATTGTCCTTACAAGCAATGTTACCCGTGTGCAAATTATACAGTCAATTTTTTTTTGATAAGGGAAGCAATTGCACATCACTGACAAACAGAATGCAGAGAATACTGAAAGGGTTGCAAAGATGACAAATTCCAAAAAAAGGATTTAAGGACACAAAGATATTGATGAATAAATATCAAAGAAACATGCCAAGAAAAGTTACAGACCTCTGCTGCCAAGCAAGACTGATGGTAAGTAGCAGGGCAGTTATCACAACACAGCAGCTCACCACCATCTCCACAAATTCCACAAGAATCATCATTTTTGTCAAAAACATCAACCGGGATGGTTCTAGGACTACTTTTCCTCGCCTTGTATTCAGCTGACCAAGCTTGAAGCTGGCTTAAGGCATATGGCCTACCTGATCCCATGAAGAGATTCATACTGGGATGATTTTGAGTGAAACCTGCATGGGCCTTAAACTCAGAGACAGCAAACACCTCACTGCAACAGTGACATAGGATCCCATCCTCTGTAATCAAACCATCCTTAACCACAGTATCATTCCTCGGGTCACGGCATTGAATTGGATCATTGATAGATACAGCTCCACCGCTGATTAACCAACATAAAACAGTCCTTTCACACATCATCTGCCATCGCAGGGTAAAATGCTTACCGCCCTTGTCAATGCTCCGCAGACGCAGCCTGCAGCTTCCTTTCTGACTTTTCCGCTTCTTGGTAGATTTTGACTTTGACTTCGCTGACCCCCGCTTTTTGCTGGATCTGAAGCTTCTTTTTTCTATGATTGCTGAAATCAGAAGATCATCATCCTTAGGCTGACAACCCCTAGATTTCTTCTTGCTGTTTTGTCTCTTTTTTGGTCTCATTCCCTTCCTTGAGGATTGATAATTAGACTTCAACTGACTGCTAAGATCATTTACATATGAACAACCAAGATATAGCGCATCTGAATTTTCATATGCATAAGCCCCTAAAGATTGATTTTCAATATCATCGACAGAGTTCACAAGGTGTAATCCATTCCCTTTAGAAACATAAATTGACCTCCTCTTGCGACTCCCCGCTGTTGCACCCTTTCTTCCCTCTTTAACTCCATCACATTGTCCTGACCTTAGTGCATGAACCTGTCGATCGACAAGCACAAGATTCACAAAGGGATCAAGAAGCTTCCACTGCTCAGCTAATGCACTTGCTGGGTCCCGATCATCCATTTCATTCTCGATGAATTTTAAGGTATTCCATAAATCACACCACAGCTGATCAGCATCAGCCCATTGTTTGTTATCTTTTAACAGCTGATTCTTGTCAAGAGCAAATAAACTACGGCCAAATAAGTTCCAAACTTTTCGAAGTTCACGGATAGGTCTCCCATCAGGTGATCTGTACACATACCGATACTTACCAGAAGTTTTCTTGTGCTTTTCAATAGCCCAACCAGCTTTCCGAAGCATATGAAATACTCGGGAGCGGAGAACACCACGAGAGTTTTTCATGCTGTCACAAGTCAAAAGAACGTCATCCTCCACGAGTTCAGGAGGAGCAACAGCAACTCGCTTCCGCTTTTGCTTGACACAATGAAGCAGCTCAGACTCAGCAATTGCAATCGCAGGCGGACTGGAAACCAACAATTTGGTGACAGAACTTTCCTGAGACAGGGGAGAGGCCACAGATTTGCAAACAGAAATTTGTTTCACTTCACTTGGATCATAAAACCCACCATCACCGTTCACATCTACTAAATTACGTTCTCTTCCCGGTTCATTACACTGCTTCAACATGTAACAGCTAGACTTTACCCCTTCACTGGAACACTCAACCACATGACACATAAATATCTGACGAGCAGACCGCGGCGCTGGTTCGTACATACGAGAAACAACTTGCTTCATTGAACTAGACGAAGCCGACGCCTTATCCAAATACGGCTTAAAATTACACAACTCACTCACCGACAACTTAATCCGCTTAGCACACACATCCGGGTCAACCCTCGGTCCCATACACCCTACCACATCTCCTTTCACATCCTTCTCAAACTCCGCAACTTCAAAATCTTCCGTAACCACCTCATCCTTCACAGAAACTTCGTTCGTCAGCCCTGAATACCCACTCTCTGAACACGGCGCAGAAATGGGATTCAACTTCCTTACTTTGCTAGCAGTCCTTTTACCGGAAAAAATGCCACCATAAAATATCTCCTGAGAAATCCGGAGCTCCTCATTGGAGCCCTCGAAACCATCCTCGTGCTCGTGCAGCATCGTCGTTACGCTACTTCCTAATTCTCATTTTCGTACAACTTCAACTCTACCCTAAAACCAGTTCCAAGTCAGAGTTACGAAAAGCACTTTCTGTTTCTTTTCCATTCGAAGTTTAGAGCTACGAACAATGTTTTTTTATTTCTATATTTGTTTGTTTGTTATCTTAAGAGTTTCTAAAACTAGATCGACAATTAAATGAAGTGGATTAATTTAAAACACGTGCTTCAAGAGAGTTATTATTATAAACTATAATATCATCAGCAACATAAACTAAATGTTAAAAAAAAAAGGAAAAATGAAAAGGTGGGACAAGGTTACCTGACGGAAAGGAAATGTGAGATAGAGAGAGAGCAGCAGATGACGAAAAAAGGGAAAGTGGGAAATTATTAGATCTAATAATACGAAGAATAATAAGGTGAAATGAAGTCAAGCTTGGAAAACGTCGTCGTCGACGTTGTTGTTGTTTTTTGGTAAGGTTGTCAGTATGAGTGGTGGTAACCGGTAAGATGGAATGAGGTGAACGGTTGATATGAGGGGAGTTTGGAAATGCTGGTGTGGGTGTGGGTGAGGGTGAGAACTGAGAAGAGGGGGAAAAGGAAGAGAGATGGCAAATTGGTTATGTTTGATTATCGGATTTTAAAATTAAAAAAGAAAAAAATTAATGGCAGGCTCCTTTCGTTTTGTGGAGAGTTGAGACGTGGCTGTTTAGATGGGGAAGTCCAACTATTTTGAAGAGGAATGAAAAGTTTAAAAAAACAGTTTTTTCACGGGATACCCCTTAACTTTCACTTAATGCACTATCTATCCATTTATATCAGAAGGTGCACCGGATACCCCTAAACTATGATAGTTTGCACCCCCATGACCTTCATTTGGAAAATTCTTTAGTTTTTTTTGCAAATTAGTCAATATTAAACATCTTTAATGACCATTTACCCTTATTAAGATTAAAATAGCTTTAAAAAAATTACAGTTTAATATTATTTTGCACCGGGTACCCTTAAACGTACTATATTAGTTTGCGAAATAATATTAAACGTGTAATTTTTTAAAAACTATCTTAATCCTAATAGGGGTAAAATGATCATCAACGGTGTTAACTATTGATTAATTCGTAAAAAATTTAAGTTTTTCCACATTAAGGTCATGGGGTGCAAACTATCATAGTTCAGGGGTACCCGGTGCACCTTTTGATAGAAATGGATAAATGGTGCATTAAGTGAAAGTTCAGGGGTACCCTGTGAAAAAACCGTTAAAAAAATAAGGCAAAAATGTTGGGACACCCCAAATAAGTTATTGACTTTGTAGTAACATCCTAAATAAGTAGCCACTAGTTAGAACACCCCAAAAAACCCAAAATATGTTGTTTAGACACTTCATTTCAAATTTCGACCAAAAGCCAACGTGAACTTCTCATTTTGCCCCTCAGTGGATACACGCGCTTTGCAAGTAAAGTGCCCATTCTCCCACATATTTTCCTTCCAAAAACACGCTTTTCCCTCCTATATCTCCATCTCCCTCCAATTAATTCACTATATCCCCTCCAAAACACAGCTTTCGTCACTTTCCCCTCTGAATTTCCCCCTTCCCAATTATACTTCAATTTTCTCCCTCTCCTCCTCAAGGCAAGTTTTCCCTTTCATCTCCTATGTTTATTTATTTATTTTCTAATAAATTACAATTCAATTTTCGAATCAATATAAAGAGTTAGATTTAATTTGGGGGAAAACCAATTAACATATTGATTTTGTGTTTGTTTATATAGGATGCCAAGTGAGGGAGCTCCCAATTGTTATTGTGGAAACCCTACAAAAAAGATGACATCTCGCACAAGATTGAACCCAGAGAGGGAATTTTGGGGGTATAAGTCATATGATCATACCACTGGTCATAGTGACTGTGATTTCTTTGAATGGAGATATGAGGAAGCAACTACATGGCAAGCTAATGTCATCAATAGGCTGCTGGATCAGAGGAGTAGGTGGTACAATGAGAAGAGAAGATTGGAAG
>ONZK01003058.1:13339-25167 GCA_900322385.1 Pharnaceum exiguum
TAATAAAATTGGTGGCGACTCTAAACATCAGCATTCAAACCTACCCACGCGGTGGACAACTGGGTTTACCTAGAACCGAACGGGGATTACCGATCTCCCATTAGGCGACGGGGCCCGCGCGTCTACACTATGGCACGTAAGCTATAGATTATTTCTTCATACTAAAGTTTAGCACAAATAACATCTTGATGATATTTAAATATTTAAGACGTGTTGTTTCCATTATTTTGAAATAAATAGCAACCATATATTGCTGGAGTAGACGAAGACAACATAATAAAATTGAACAGTCTACTTGAATATAAATTTTAAATCGAAGACTATAATATTCCCGACATGATACCTTGTTCTTCTGCTTCTACTAGATCTTCAAATGTTTGGAATAACCGATCATCAAGAGGAAATTAACATTCACTTGACCATAATTAGACCTAGCAAATTTGGCCCATGACCGATAACTCGACCCTAAAAACCCAAACCCGAATCTGACTAGATCTGATTGTGTAGACCCAAATTCAAACCGAAATTCGAATTGGCCCGAACGAACTAAACCGACCCAGTCAAGATCAACCCAATTTTGACCCATCCGATTTTGTCAACCTTATTTAATTTTTTTATAGAGTAAGGTAGCTAGTTGAACCAATGTTGTTATTTATTCTTCTTCGTGTTCAACCTTATTTAAAACTTTTTCATAAGATAAATCTCCTGACAAAAAGTGCATGAGACCGAACAATAGGATGCTTCCCTTCGTCATTGGGCATGCATAATTTTCTCCATAAAATGTCCAATTAGACAAACAAAAGTATTGCATAAAACCAAATCGCGCGATACAAATATCCCGATTGCTACATGAGGCTGAAAAACTTGACCCCAATCCGACTTGATGCAGACCATTTAATATCCGAACGGACCGAACCCAAAAACCCGAGTAATAGAACACGGCCCGAAATAGTTCAAACAGGTTAGGCCGAAGTCCGACCAGATCCAAGTATTAACCCACGTAAAGCTGACTCAACCCGGTTTTGGTAGGCACAATTTAGTCCGACCCAGGTGAAATCCGTCCCACTCCTACCCCAAACCCTCTATACAGATGTTCTGGACGAATCAAATCTGACCCGGTCGACCAATTACCAAGTCTAATTTCATTCAATCTTAGTTACTGTAATTTTCATCATATTTTTTTCGGGTGCAATGTCATTTTCATTTGTTTTTTTGGTGGGTCTCCATGGTTTTCATTCTCTTTAAAAAAAATGATTCCCAAACTAGAGTGATTGAGTTGGCTCAGTGGTATAAGGTCCCATTGAGTTCATATGTGTGGGAATGATCTAATTAGTTGTATGTTCGATTCCCATCATGTAAAAAATGAACATTGGGCAAAAGGCTTAAGAGCTCGTTTGGTAGCGGGAATAAGTGTTATTGGGAATATTAAATGGGGATTGGGATTAGTTAATGTATAAGGTTATCCCTTGTTTGTTACATGATATTGGGATAAGGAATAAGAATACAACCTTGAAAAATAATCCGCTAGTACCTGCTACCCTGGGATAGGAATGCAGCGATTAAAAGTCAAATAATCCCAAATCTGTATAACCAAATAAAGAATTAGTAAAAAATTGAGTTATAATCCATACCCCCTCTTACTAATGCTGTAAGGAGATCTCGTAAAAACCAAATGAAAACTGAAAAAGGGGAAGACCACAAATGAACAGTGACACTTTTGACCGGGACAAATCTTTCCCGCCAACTAGACACTAAACATCATCACATTTCCCGCCCAACCAAACCCCAAAAACCTAAAAACAATCACACCACCACACACAGAAACACACCCATTTCACTTTCCCTTTCCCCTCCTCTCCACTCCACTCTCCCCTCCTCTCAAACAACTCCTCCCACTCACTCACACTCACTGAATCCCTCAAAATGGACGTTAGCGAAGAAATCTACGCTGCTCACAAGCGAACTTTCCTCGACTTCCTTGACCACGATGTAATTAATTACTCTCACTTCCCTTCCATTTTATCCATCTAAATAATTATC
Organism: Pharnaceum exiguum; assembly: GCA_900322385.1. Taxonomy (NCBI): domain Eukaryota; kingdom Viridiplantae; phylum Streptophyta; class Magnoliopsida; order Caryophyllales; family Molluginaceae; genus Pharnaceum; species Pharnaceum exiguum. The sequence continues at coordinate 15,380 of ONZK01003058.1, forward strand.
TAACTCTTTTGTTTTTTCAATCTAGGCTGGTCACGGGATTTACATGGACGAGATCAGTAGCATGATACAAAACAAACGCCGTCGCCGTCTCATCATCAACATCTCTGACCTCCACGACTTCAACTCTGACCTCGCCCGCAGGTAATTAATTATTACCAAAATGCCCCCCTTCAATTATATATATACACTACTAGTAGTTGCAGTAGTAAATAAAAGAAGATTTGTAGGTTGCTGAGGAGTCCAGGAGAGTACATACAGCCGTTCTCGGACGCAGTGACAGAGGTGACAAGGAACATTGACAGGAAGTACTTGAAAGAAGGGGAGCAAGTTGTTGTTGGATTTGATGGCCCTTTTGTTTCTAGAAGGGTTACGCCCAGAGATTTGCTCTCTCAGTTCATCGGCTCTATGGTTTGCGTTGAAGGCATTATTACCAAATGTGCGTGCACTCTTTGCTTCTTTTCTTTCCGGTATTTGTTTATGTGAAGTTATAGTTTGATGATTTGTGTACTTTTGCATTCTTTTTTGTTCTTTCTTTCTTGTTTTTATATTTGTGTTAGTCATTTTGTGGTTTGGGGACTGATTAATGAGGTTAAAGCCCCATTTTCTGTTTGAAAAAGTGGAGGAAGAGAAACTGTTTGTTACATCTAATATGACTTTCTAATATGTGTATGAGTTGAAGTATGGATTTGCTGCAAAGTTCTGTTAATAGTTACTATGTGTTAGGTCGACGTAGATGATATATTTTCTGAAGTACTTCTAGGCAAATTCTATTTTACACCAGGGTGTACCTAGCACCTTACACCCATATTCGTAATTTGATGATTAAATATTGGGCCCTTAATTATTTTTAAAGAGTTGGGCCTGAGAGAGTAATAAAAGGTGCATTGTACACCCGGTTGTACTATAGACATCCTCGAGAATTGGAGATGTGCATCATCTTCAGAAAGTATCATTACACTGTCTACTAACCTGATAAAGCTTTTTTTTAGTGGAGAAAAGGTTGTAAATTTTGGATTTTTATATCTAGGATTTGTTAATTTCACCGTAAGACTGAGTTTTTAAGACAGTATGACCAAGCTATATGCTGAAGATCCTGAATTGCTCTACTTTATACCCACATATCCTCTCTGCCTTAGCTAAACTAGTTTTTAGTGGATTGAAAAAGTTTTACGTTAGGATCATGTACCTTTGAATGATTTCATAACCAAGGAACCTCCTTCAATTATAACTCGTTGTCTATCTTTTTCTTCACATTTTCTTTTTTTCGATCTTTTGTCTGTAAACATCAATTTCTTAAGTCAGGTTATACCTATTCACTGACCACTTCAATCGAGTTATTGTATTGTTCTGCTTACGTTTATCAGTGTTTTGTATTCCGAGCAAAGAGGAAAATTTACATTTGTAATTCACTGACTCCTGCTTTCAGGTTCTCTCGTGAGGCCAAAGGTTGTGAAAAGCGTCCATTTCTGTCCAGCCACTAGCAAATTTACTACTCGTGAGTATCGGGATATAACTTCTACAACAGGATTACCCACGGGATCGGTGTACCCCACACGGGTGAGCTTATGTATCTTGCATTGCTATATTTCTGAGCTTTAGTTTCATCTTTTAATACTCCTTTGTTGTTTGGAAGCGATACTTCTCTGTACTGAAAGGATAGGGCGGCATTTTTATGTTTGATGAATTTGTAGGATGACAGTGGCAATTTGCTGGTGACTGAGTATGGGATGTGCAAGTACAAAGACCATCAAACCTTGTCAATGCAGGAAGTGCCTGAAAAGTCTGCCCCTGGCCAGCTTCCAAGAACAATTGATGTCATTGTCGAGGATGACCTTGTAGATGCATGCAAACCTGGTGATCGTGTTGCTATTGTTGGGATCTACAAAGCTCTTCCTGGGAAAAACAAGGGCAGTGTGAATGGTGTCTTTAGGTCTGATCTAACTACTGAAATGCTTGTCCACTGTTGTTGCTCTTCATTTAATTGTACCCTATTTGCGTGATGTGAGCTAACTGGAACCATTTTTGCAGGACTGTTCTCATAGCGAATAATGTTGCCTTGTTGAATAAAGAAGCAAATGCTCCTATCTATGCATCTGAAGACATAAAGAACATCAAGACGATGGGTGCCCGAGAAGATACTTTTGACCTACTTGCCAATTCTCTTGCACCATCTATCTATGGGCATCTGTGGATCAAGAAGGCAGTTGTTCTGTTGATGCTCGGTGGGATTGAGAAGAACTTGAAAAATGGGACACACTTGAGAGGGTGAGTATCATCCCTTTTTAATTTCTCTGTTGCGGACTTATCTCTAAAGATCGTATTTTCAGTTTTCACTAGACTGATACCCGTATCTGTTTTTTTTGTCTGTGAATCTTGTAGTGACATAAACATGATGATGGTTGGTGATCCTTCTGTTGCCAAATCTCAACTGCTGAGAGCAATCATGAATATTGCTCCATTAGCAATCTCGACCACTGGTCGTGGTTCATCTGGTGTAGGTCTGACAGCAGCTGTAACTTCAGACCAAGAAACAGGTATTGTATCTTTGGTTGGGTTTTTGATCTCACCATATTTCATCGTTTTCTGATATAAGAAGCTCTTTTACTATGATCAGGAGAGAGAAGGCTAGAAGCTGGAGCCATGGTTCTTGCTGATCGTGGAGTCATTTGCATTGACGAATTCGATAAGATGAACGATCAAGACCGTGTTGCTATACATGAAGTCATGGAACAGCAGACAGTCACCATTGCCAAAGCCGGTATCCATGCATCATTGAATGCTAGATGCAGTGTTGTAGCAGCTGCTAATCCCATATATGGAACTGTAAGCTGATAACTCCTGATGTGGCAGACTGTTGTTTTACTGTATGTTTATCTTTTATGGATTCTAAATTTGATATTTTATTGCAGTATGATCGGTCATTGACTCCCACAAAGAATATTGGATTACCAGACTCTTTGCTTTCTCGATTTGATTTGCTGTTCATTGTATTGGACCAAATGGATCCTGAGATTGATGGTCGCATTTCAGAGCATGTCCTGCGTATGCATCGGTACCGTTCAACGCTTGATGGAGGTAGTTAATCTGCAGTCACTGGTCTGTATTTCTGTTAAATATTTGTATGAGAGCCTAACTTAAGTCACAAATTCAGGCGACGGGATTCTTGACTCAAACTCACAATATGGACGCGAAGAAGAGACAGATGCTGGTTCGTCTGTCTTTGTCAAATTTAATAGGATGCTGCATGGGAAGAGACCTGACAAAAGACACAAGCAGGATACACTCACTATCAATTTTCTCAAGAAGTACATCCATTATGCTAAACACAGAGTTCAGCCTGAGCTGAGTGATGAGGTATTGATAGTCATTGAAACTTAAAAGTTGAAGTGTGGAGTAACTTTTGAGTGTTTCTGTAGACATTCCTGCTTTACTAGAAGTAGAAAGAATCCATCTGATTCTGGTTCTTTTTCGTGCAGGCATCTGAGCACATTGCCACTGCATATGCAGAGCTTAGGAATGCTAACTCTAATGGAAGGGTAAAGTCACTTGAAATGTGATGCTTTACATTGGCGCGCACTGAATGTTGACGGGTAAATTTCCGATTTGCAGGGAGGTGGAACTCTTCCTATCACAGCCAGAACATTGGAAACTATGATACGGCTCTCTACAGCTCATGCCAAGTTGAAATTGAAAAGAACGGTAATTTTCCTCGGCTTTCTTTCCAAGACACTACAAATTTTGTGCAATTTCAGAAGTGGGCATACTACTATGTGGCTATCGTGTAATATTACACGTGTAGCAAATGAGGAATTAGCTGAGTAATTGTACTAAATTGTGTGCTTTAGCAGTGCATTGATTTATAGTAGGATCACATGGTTAGTGACTAGTGTGCATTTGCATGCTTTCTATTTCAACTCATTTGAAATACTAGATAGAGAGACCTCACTTTTTTCTTGTGAAATAATTGATTGTGCCGGAGGGCCTAGAAGAAAGGTAAGTAATGTTACTTTACATGCATTTCTTTTTCAACTCATTTGTTGTAGAATACAAAAACTTTAGGTGTTAGACTTTTAGTTTTTGCTTTTATAGCAAGCATGGCTGGATTGCTTATCTTGTATGAGTGCGAAGTTGCATTATTAAATTCTTCCATGGCCTTAATGATATCTAAATAAGATCTTGAAAGACAACTTCTGAAAGTAGTTGTCTTCCTCCATATTAATCATTTTGGAGGTGGATGGCAGACGCTCTGGATAAGTGGGCGCTTCACTTCATTTGGTAGTTGTGTGATATCCATCTTATGTTTTATTGTTTCTTTTGGTCCACCGCTTGAGCTTGATGTTAGGTGACATTTCATAGGATTGATCAATCAATTGTTTCTACAGGTCACGAAGATTGATGTTGAAGCTGCACTCCAAGTTCTGAACTTCGCTATATATCATACAGAGTTAAATGAGATGGAAGATCGTGAGCAAGAAAGGCAAAGGGAGTTGGAGAGGAAGCGCAGAGCTGATCATGATGGTCAGAACGATGAACCAAATGAGCGTAGTCGTTGCAAATCTAGGACAGCAGGAAGTGAGACGGCCACAGAGGGGTATGTCAGAGGCTTTATAGTTGTAGTTATATTTGCATAATTTCTCATAATTGCAGCATTTTAACATCTTAGATACATAAGTGAGACAATCCATAACTACTCATTCGAGACAGAGTACAGATAAATATTAGGTGATGTTTTCTCTGTCTGAAAAAACAACCACTGGGATTCCTTAAAAGTAGCATCTAGTTCTTACTGCTTTCGGCCCTGTACCTTTTTTCTACACCTCTGATTTTCCATGGACTTTGATCATGCTCCTTGTTTTTAATTAAAAAAACGATGTGCAAATGACAAGATTTTGAGTGGCTTGTTGACCTCTTTACTCTTTGTACTTGACACCAACAAATGGGATGTAGTGGTTATACCCTTCAGAAATATTTTTTGGTATCTTGTTATGTTATTTCATTCGTTACAGAGTCCCACTACTTGCTACCTTGCTTCGGTTTTGTCAAAAAGCTGCATTAGTATCAGGATCAGTATTTACTTTTTGCGGAATTATGCACTGTTAGATTATAATGAATGTTTCTGTTCACCTAGAAATGGTTTCTGCATCTGGTTGTTAGTTGCAAAAAGTCGTAAAAATCATGTATGAGTGGATTGGTTGTTCAGACTCTTCCTTGACAGATTCCTTTCTTTTGGTGATTATGAAAGCCCTTTCTGTTCTTTCTTTTTTTTTTGTGTTTTCTCAGTGCAACTACAGAAGCCATGGACGTGGATGAGCCTCCTGCAGACCAATCAGAAGTTAATATATCTCCTGAGAGGTATAGGACACGTGTGCATTTTGATTACAGAAAAGAGACGATATTGCTTCAAGACCTTTTTTCCCTGTGCTTATCCCTCTTTTTCCACATAAATGATGCCCATTGATGTTTTTCCTTTTGTTCGAACTGACAGGGTAGAAGCATTTGATTCTATCTTGGGTCAGCATATGCGAGCAAACCACTTGGACCAGATTTCCATCTCGGATATTGACAGGGTAGTCAATGAACAGGCAGCAACAAGCTATACACATGCAGAGATATTGTTTCTATTGGAGGTGATTTATGTGAAATTAGAATTGACTACACGCCCTTTTAAAATTACACGCCCTTTTAAAATTATTTCTCTGTTAATGATTCTGGTTGTCTGGTATATCTTACTGATAGAAAATCCTTTTTCATCTGCAGAAACTGCAATCAGATAACAGACTAATGATTGCTGATGACATTGTGCTTATGATGTGAGAATATTTGAACATAGGCATCAATCCTTCTAGTTCTAATATGACGGTATGTCCCCTCTTTTATGATGCGAAATAGCTATGTTGTTTTTAGTATTTTTTTTTTTTTTGAGGGGTGTTGTTTGGTGATCTCTTGCTTAAGGAAATTGTCAAAGGTTTCAAGCCTGTTTATCTCAGCGTCTCGTCTAACCTTTTTCCTTCTCAATTGCAGGCTATGTATCCCGCTCCTGAATTACAACCGTATGCGCATTGTATTTTTATAATTTATTTACCAAGGTTAGCTGGTTGAGACTTGTAGTCAGTTCTGTTGTAGTAGTAGACTTTTGTGAACGGCTTGTATACAAAATCGGCTGTGGTGTTTGCTCCCCGAGCTTGACTAGAACTCCCTAGTTGTAGATCACTAGATCAGTATCAGGTGTCTTAAACTCTTAATACAGTAGTTCTTTGTCTGTATGAACGGCACGATAAATTATTTCTACTGCCTTGTCGTATTACATGCTGCGTAGCCCGCTGCCAATATTACAATTCTGTACCTGAAGTTTCACCTGTACATGAAGTTAAATCCTTTTTTCAGGTTGTAGGCTGTAGCCAATGTTACAAATACAAAGGTGTGAAGCAGTCCAGAGACTGACGAAGTATTCTAATCAGAAGTTTCTGATGAACAATATTCTTTTTCATTTTCTAGGTTCTCATGCACTCCGTATTAGATTTGTTGGTAATGCTATTTAATACTTTATAGATATTATTGTTCTACCACTAAGGGGCTTGTTTTAGAGTTGAACTTAACTTTTGACGCTCAAATAATCAAAATCCTTACTTTAAAACTCTATTTAATAATTTACTCATATTATTGTTCTACCATTAAGGGGCCTGTTTTAGAGTTGAACTTAACTTTTGACGCTTAAATTACTAAAATCCTTTGAAATTATATCGTGAGACATTTTCAATGATATACTATTGAGTAAGAATTACAAGCTGCACAGCAAAGAATTACACCGAACGGGAGTATCGAATTATCGATATGAAGGAGTATATTATTATTATTATTATTATTATTACTAGTTTCTTGCCCGTGCGTTGCATGGAACACAATCTTATATCTCATATATATATTGTATTTTTTCTATGTTAGTATAATATGGTTCTTGTATTGAATTAAAATATATGGTTGAATTATATTTTAGATTAACATTTGAATTTTGTATACGACTCTGTTTTGTTCGGCTGGTTGAAAGCTTAACTGTACTGAACTTAACTGAAAAAAACTGAACTTAACTGGAAAGAACTGAACTTAACTGGAAAGAACTGAACTTAACTGAACTGAAATAAATTATAGTGTAATTTAACTAAACAATTAACTGGAAAAAACTGAGCTGAACTGGAAGAAACTGAACTGAACTTCTGAACTGAACTTAACTGAAAAAAACTGAACTTAACTGAAATGTAACAAATAAGTTGAACAAAACAGAGCCTACCTTTAAAAGGAATAATTTTTTTGATTTAGTAAAAAAAAAAATAGAATTTATAATATGAAACATCATAAATGAAAGGAAAAATTACTTTTTGGGTACCCGACCTATGGCATATTCCCGAAGTGGGCACCCGCAGTTTGGGTGTTTACTTTTTGGGTACCTGTACTTTGGAACATGTACCATAATGGGTACCATATGAAATATCTGAAACAGATATTGTTTAAATGAGACATATATTAGTAAATTGAACACACGTGGGTCATTTTTCCGGTTATTTTACTTAGTTTGGGGGCAAACAGAATGAAATTGGGTTAAATTTCTTAATAATAGGAACAATTACAGAGGAAATTTTTTGATTTTCCTTCTATTTTAATCACTTCTAAGAGGTTGGAAACAACATTGACAACAATATGAGGTAAAATTACTAATATAAGTCTTATTTAAACCGATTTCTGTTACAAAAATCTCATGTGGGAACCCATTATGGTACATGTTCTAAAGTACAGGCACCCAAAAAGTAAAGACCCAAATTACGGGTGCCCATTTTGGGATTATGACATAGGTCGGGTACCCAAAAAGTAATTTTTCCTAAATGAAATCATATAATGTTTGTTTTTGTGAATGGAAACTCGATCTCCTTAAATAAATATAATTGAATTAAATTTTCTATGAGCGAGAACTGTACAAATATGAACTCATAAATCAAACTAAGTGTCGCCTAAATATATCGTTGTTATTTATAAAAAAAAAGGTATTGTTGTTTGGTATCTCAAGCTTTATCTTTCCCTTACAAATCATTAGTGTATAACGGCTCCTATGTTGAACATGGCTAATCTAGCATTGGAAGTTTTGAATAGTTATGCTCACTTATCAGATTACCAACTCACTTATCCGATTACCATGATCATCATGATGTAAATCTACAAAATATTGGATCATTTAGACAATAGCATACTCCGTATCCACTATCCGATACAAACTCAAATAGCATTTTTCTCATTTAGACAGCAGCTTAGCTTATGCGCTATCCGATACAAACTCAAATTGTATTTTTCTAAATTTTGATCATTTAGACAACAGCTTAGCTTATGCGCTATCCATACAAACTAAAATTGTATTTTTCTTTTCAGGTTTTCTTTAGCCTATGTAAATATATGTTATTTATGGAAATTTGTGTCTGATACAAACTATGACTCTTTGTTGGAATTTTTATTTACAAACTCTTTATTGCTGGAAAATTAATTTTCTATTAATTTTCTTATCTAAAAAAAGGAAAAGGAAACACTATATAATTGAAATTCTTATCTATTAATTTTTTCACAAAATTTTTGTGTGAACACGTTTCATATATGAGACTCGGTACTAATGACTCATCGGCTACACAATAATGACCCATCGACTACACAATAATGACTCATGGCTACACAATAATGAAGCCTCTTATCCAGACTCATGTATGAAATAGTTTCACACAAATGTTTCTAGATTTTTTTTATCTGTTAAAAAGAAGAGAAAATACTATATATTTTTTTTTGTTGTCATGAAATAGAAATTTGTGTAGGAAAAAATAACGAAAAAAGAAAAAAGAAAAAAGAAAAAAGAAAATAAGAAAAGCCATAGCTAACCTTATGCGTCGGCTTCTTTTTCAATTTTCAATTTTATGTCTTTTCTTTGTGAGTACTAACCATAGTATACGTGAGTCTTTTTTTCTTCAGATCTCATTATCTCAATATGTAAGAACAGATAGTATGGAAAAGTATAGTAGTTGGGGAAAAGTGAAATTGCTTAATAGTTTTTTTTCTCTAAGTCTTCTGTGCACCGGGTGTATATATACACCATGTGCCACGTCATCGTTTATATATGACTAATGGACATTTTTATGTGACTAATGACTAATGGACAGTTTTATGTGACTAATGACTAGTGGGTATTTTTATATGACTAATGACTAGTAGTAATATGACTACTGAAATCTTTTATATGACTAATGTCTCTGACGTGGCACAGGGTGTATATATTCACCCGGTGCACGGAAGACGGGCTGGTTTTTTTTAGACATAAATGTAAGTTATAATCATACTTGATTACTTGGCGTGAAGATTAATTGAGATAAACTTTTGCCGATGAAAGTGTTTAACCAGTTCGTTGTTTTTTTTTTCTATTTTTTTTTGTGCTTTATTCTTTTTAATTTATTGATTTTTTGTGCTTTTTTTCTTTTACGTTTTCTTTTCCAGAAAGAAAGATTCTTATTGGTTCTTTATCTATCCTATGTGGGACTTTTTTTTTTGTTGTCACTTTTTCATTGGCTCCTACTATTCCTATGTGGCATAGCTCAGAGCGCTCCGTCCCATGTGGCATAGCTCAGAACTCTCGAAAAAACTCAGCTTTATATATATAATAATAATAACTAGGTTTCTTACCCATGCGTTGCACGGTACACAGTTTTATGTGCTAAATGTAATTTTTTCTTTTTATTATGTTACTCGTAATAGAATAAGCTTCTTGT
>ONZK01003059.1:17395-31410 GCA_900322385.1 Pharnaceum exiguum
TCTTTTCTGTCTAGGTTGGCGACATTGTCGGTGGAGGCGTTTGGTGATTAGTGGTTGGATCTGTGGAAGAGTGGGAATAGGTTCAATATTGGCAGGAGAGAAGAAATGAGTGATGTTAGTGGTGACTGTTGATGCGGTTGGCGGTGTCTTATTGGCAACGCATTAGCAAGATAACTGTCACTAACGAGGTGGATGGAGGTGTTTAGCAGTGAGTGCGTGGTTGGAAGTTTTGTTGTGAAAGGTATGAGTTTTGGGGAAACTGGGAAAAGGTAGAATATGGGATGGTTATTCTTTAAAAGTATGATAATGGGAGATGAAATTGGGCTTTATGAATCAAAGTGTAGTTCGTTTGGTCGGCTACTATGATGTAGTGTTGCACTTGTTTATGTTGGGGTACATACTGTTAGAAATTTAGGAAATTAAGGGTCTTTTAGTAATTACAATGTCATTATGGTTCAATGGAAAAAAACTTCCTATGTAATACGACCTATAAACAGGTCGGTTATTCGAGTTTAGTTTTCTGAAATTTTGGTCATTTTGAGTTTGACAATTTTGGATCATAAAGGGTTTAGTTTTTGATATGACACAAGGGATTTGTAAACTTGCATTTTATTTGATAAAATGAAATGCTCTTAAATTTTATTTTATTCGAGAATATTAAAAAGAAATTTAAAATTTTAAGCCTTAAATTAATTATCTTATATGGATTTTGTTTATTATTTTATTACATTAAAAAAAATCAATTTATCCAATGAACTTTTATTAATATGTCATTTTGATCGGTTGGATTTAACCCAAAAAAATTTCCAAGCTTGTTACCCACTTTTGAGGGTTGAATTCGTGGTCAATTTCTGGTCAATTTCGGATTGGGTAATTGTTTTTACCAGGCCAACTACTCTAAAAGAAAAACAACACTGAAATAAACCCAATATCTTTTGCACCCAGTCAACCCAGAAAAGTCCAGACCGCTAAGGAAAGGAAAAAACTACATTGAAGAAACCAAAAAGAAAAACAAAAAATAAAACGGGAGGAGAGCCGGAGAGGGGAAGGGAATAGAAAAGCGCGTTACGACATCAAAACAAGTCATAAATAAATTCATAATAATCATCTTTCCTCCTACAATTTTACCCATCTGACCACCGATCACTTTATCTCATCAACGTACGGCCAAGAATCAATCCTCCGATGTTTAAGTTCTGGTACGACATGAACCGATCTCCTATCAATTTTTATTTCATTTGATCGCTTACTACTTAAGTTAATTAGGGGGTTTCCTTGCTACATGATGTTGTTTTGTTTCCTTCAATGATTTTGTGGATGTCTATCTATCTTATCCAATTCAAAGCTAGTTGAAAAAGAGGAATTAGCTTTGGTTGTTTTGTGGTGTTGTGGGTGTGGAGAGTTATCATGATGAGCATCCGTCAGTAGTTAGTTAGTTGAGCATCGTTTCCTGAGTATTGTGTTTGTTCCGCTCTTTTTTTTGTTTTTCAGTTTCTTGTTCATTTAAGTGAACTTTGTGAGTTAATTGGGTTTTCTGTCCGTGCGCAAAAGGACGCTCACTACTTGACCCTCCCATAGCAAATGTTTTTAACTACAACAACAACAAACGAGTGTAATCCCCATTCAATTGGGGGTGCTCGGGGGTCGGGAAGTACGCAACCTTACCCATGTTTAAGAAAATAGAGAGGTTGTTTTCGAGAATGACCATTGCTGCATTGAACATCTTCACTAAAAATAATAAGTATTGGAAGGTTTTCTTAGCCATTTTGCTATTCTTTCAACTTCATAGGCACTAGACAGATGAAATGTTTTTAACTACAATGGATGCTTATAGTTTCGTTCGATCAAGAGATTAGCTAGTCCTTGTTCTCGTTCATATTGTTTTTTAGGTTCGCCTGATTTTAAGTGAGTTTTGGCTAAGCAAAAGTATCCGTATGTTATACGGTTGGTTTGAATTGGTGCTTTTGTGTTGAATATCCTAATTAAAAAATACTCCCTCAATGGACCCTAACCTTTACAGCTGATCACCATGCATCAACTGCTAGTCATAGTCCTCCACCACATTAATCATCATTCCTACATCCATTAAGTCAACAGCTACCTTAATGCGTTCTTCCAGGAATGTTGCACAAAAGCTGTGAGCCAATAGATTTGGGTACCTAAGGAGTGGATTGTTAGCGTGGGTGGAATTTTCCGATAAGGTTTGCAGGGATAATGGCGTTCGTGGGCTGGTGGTGATGATAGAGGGTGCATAGGAAGCTGTCCGACCTAGATTATGGGTTTTGTGTCTAAGGGGAAACATATGAGAGACAATAGAGAAATTCATATTGAGGCCATGCCTGGATTGGGAGTAATAATTAAGGGAGTAATGCAATGAATTTCAATAGGAAAAGAGGTGGTGGTGGCGGTGGTTGTAGAAGAAAAGGGAAGGAGGGGAATGATTCCTCCCCAATGAGAGGAATAATTACTCCTCCTGAGAGGGCTTAAATGAATTAGACCCATTTGGAGGTGAATGATTACTCTCTCTCCTCCAATTTCTTCCATCAACCACTTGCCTCAACTATCATGTCCCTCTTATTTCTTCTATTTTTCATGCCTATTACCCCTAAATAATTCCCCCCATACCAGGCAAGCCCTGAAAGTAATACTTTAAGGGGAATTTTTCGTTTCGAATCCATAATAGTGAAGCCTATACTATCCTTGTTGTGTTTTAACCACATTCCGGTTAAAATCCAGAAAAAAAGAAAATCAAAGTTCCGATTTTGACATTGCTTCCAAATTTGGATCTCAATATCAACTACCCAAAATCATTTTTTGTATAATACCTGAACTTCTCTTGTGATGTTGGAACTTAATTTTATTATAAAGGTATAAAATTGCAAAAATTGTATCTCGGAAGGAAGAATAGGATCTAGTTTCGCTATGGAAGATCATGTCATGATAAAATCTTATTATGTAATCTTGGTTCTTAACTCAATCTATTTGTTTGTGAACTTATGGTCAAACTGATCAAAATAAAAATAGTACGAGTATTTTTTTTTTGTTTGTTTCTCATTATTCATGAATGGTGCCATTCAGTTCTTCTAACTATGCACCTAAGCTAATAATTTTTATCATTCTTACATTTGTGTCTCCTAAAGATAGCTAGATTTGTGGCCGTTGAGGTTGGACATATTTTTCGCTTTACTTGATAGTTATCAGGTTATGATATGCAATAACTGATTGTTGCATTGTATTGCTTTCATGAAGGGGATCTCAAGATCAAGAATCACAATCTCGTCCACAAGATGTCCCTGCACCATCATGGTATCCTCCATCTGTAGTCGATTCTCCAAGTTCTTCTCGGCCATCAACTGCTGGTAGCATTGCTTCTAACAGCTATAATTCACCAAGACATTCTGAAAGGCTGCAGTCTCCTTCACATGTATCTCCTGCTGAAGCAGCTGGAATAATTTCAGCTTTAAGGGACAAGAAGTTAGTTCTTTCTTCTTTTTCTTTTTTATGGGAATGTGGTGTTTCAAATTTTATTTCAAGTGCTGACATGAATGTTGCAATTCTTTGTCTTCTTTAATGGCTTTTGTATCGGTTCATATGGTTAACTTTGTCCTTTGTTCTTTTCTTCTAGTATCAAGAATGACCATATCTATATTTTACCTTTTACCATAGGGTTTGTGGGGAAGGGGAGGGCTTAGTTGGTGAAAATAATGGAATAATTTCCAAGTTTGAAGTAGCATGATTGACATATGTTAGTGGTATTTGCTTATGAGGATTTGTTTAACTCATGATATATCTGCTGTGAGCCTTCTGCTTTTTTTGCATTGTTCACTTACATATTGTAGGTATTTTATTTATCGTGATTGTGAGCACGATACCATTTAATGTCCTGCTAAGGTTAAATAAATCCTTGTACTGGTTTGAATGAAGGCTTTTTTAGATTTATCTTTCTCAACTTTTGTACGTCCTCACCTGTATAGGCAAGTTTGTGGACTGTTCATAATTCGCTCCTCCTTGATCACCAATTCACCATATTCTGTTCTATCATGAGCGAGTTGTCACGTACTCACATTAACCTTGCCTACTTGAATTCAATCGAATGAAGATCCTTAAGAGTCAAACTCAACGAGATATGGAGAATGGGATTGGATGAATAATTCAGAGTTGTGATCTTTATGGAAAGCTAATGTACTTCCTCCTCTCTTTTCCCTTTAACTCTGGTTTGTTTCCCCATCCTCTTATTCCACTATACCTTTTCCCTTGTTGTACAGCAATTTGGTATCAAGAGCCTAACCGTTCCGCATTACCGCAAAATTGTCCCAAAGTATAAAACAAATCAAAACCTAACAAAATAAAAGTCGGTTCTGGCCACTGTTTGGTGCTTGTAGTGGCTATCCACGTTGCTCTGAAGTTGCTGCTTTTGCGTTCAGTTCTGTTGTTGGTGATCATCTGCCAATTGTTGGCTTGCTGTCTAACTACTTCTGCCTGTCTACACCTGTTGTTGTCCTGTTGCTGTTCGATTTGAACTGAAGCTCTTGCACTAATATTATACATATTAGCTACTCTATACTGCCTTTTTGCTGCTACTAAGTTATGTACTTTCAGAATCTGCTGATTTTGTCTTGCACATTGCTCCATTGTTGCAAATCTTAGGTATTCTTATTAGTTCTCACATGATTCCTCGTAACCACTTTAAGCCCTCTTTTCAGTAAAATAAAAGCCATGGGTTACTGTCACCATGAATATCGCTCTTTATATGTGATTATGCATGACAAGTTCGACCCCTTAAATAAAAGCATAATCTATAATGTGTTCACAATTTCACATCATGTGAAGAACATTTTTATCTCCAGAAAATTCCCTGATTTTCACGCTTGTGTTCACTTTTACTCTAGGAGAGATGCTAAACTAGCACTATATGGACTTCAAGGATGTAGTGTATATGAAAAGGGTTGTTTGGTACAATTATGGCCTGTTCGCTCGAGAAACCTTCCTATAAATGGGCATATGAAGCTGATTTAGCTTCTGCAAGATTCAAATCAAGGAACAAATTCTCAAATTACTTATACCAAAGTTTTGAGGTAGTTAGTGCTCGTGGATTTATTCACCAATCTGTTGGATTTCTAGAACCAGTTAACAATGAACCCCTTTGCACCAGCCCTATAATGCTAGAAGACAATAAATACACTAATGTTATGGGTCACAAAAGTCTTGTTATGAAGTCTGGGAAATTCAAGGAACAAGACATGGTTCACTTGTGTGAATCTTGATTTAGGGAATTGAGAAAAACCCTCGAGATGCATATGAAGTGGGTGGATAACTGCATAAAAATATTGAGGGAAGTAAGGCCGTTAATGGAAGGTACCAAAGGATGCTGACACTAACCCCATGGAGAAGACATGTTATCTACTGAATATGACAAAACTGTCCTTGTTGATGAACCTGGTAAAGATAGCTATGCAAACACTGGTTTGTGATAAAATTATGCACACTGGATCAGAATGCTCGTGCCCAAAAACAGAGTTTATTTAAGCAAGTTAATCTCGATGAAATAGGCTGGTTGACATCGTACAAAGCGTGGTTGACATTGTACAAAGCAAAACTTGTGTTTTGGATTGTGGGGAAGGCAAACTCGTCCTTGACAGACCCCCCTCCGAGTCGTTGACTCAGTATTCTTGTTTGGAGTAATTGCTTGCTTTTCATTTCATTCAAGACAGCTTTATATAGACTTATAGTGACAGAGTACATCCTGTAAAGGATCTTTACTGACATAGGAAGAATCCTCAATTAAAGATACCTAGCTAATTAACATTATTTTGAGATCCTAATGAAATAAAGATCTAGGTAAATAAGGAAAGTCAGTGACTATTCTTGCTGTCCTTTTGATCTTCTCTAGTATGTGTAATATGACAAAGACAGCCATATCATGTTCCTTCTCCCTTGTTTTACGTCAACTACATTGAACATTTGCAAGGTTGTACAAGCTGCTGTCAGTTATGAACATTAGCAGCGGTTAGACAGCTTGCTGTCTGCTGTCATATTGTTTCATACATTTGTGGTCTCAGGTGTCCAATGCCTGGATTTTTTTGGTTTTGATCGAGAATCTTCAATTTCCTTGGGTTGTTTTAAAAGAGTTTGATATAGAGGTCAGGGGTGTAGTTTGTCATGTGGTGCACACTATATATTTTAAAAACAAATCACACTAGAAGTCAAACCCGGACCATCTGATTCCATATAGTGTCTAGACCATTGAAGCATTTGAGTTTTATTATGTAGCACGTCATTTTTTTTCTTCCCTTTTTCAATTTTTCCCCAAAGTCATCTGGTGCCGGCACTGGGCACCACAAACGTAGCTCCGCCACTGGTTGAGGTGTTTGCCTTGGTTTTGTGCATGTAGAGTTTTTTCTTTTTCCTAACTTTTTTTAGGTTCTGATTACAGTATTAGGGAATTACTGAAGTGCTTATTTTTTTGATTTTTTTTATACATATATAGGACCTGTTCCATCTGCATAGATCTTACCGGTGTGAAAGTTCTCTAAAATTAACAATATCTATTCCCCATGCTCAGCCTTTCCCTTCCGCACTTACATGATATGGTCTTCTCGTTATGATGAAAGCAACTTCATTCAAATATGTTATGCTTTACGTGTCATGTGTTTTCTGTAGAACTACTTTAAGACCATATTTACCTATTTGCTTGATGTAATTTCACTGTAATTTCAGTGTTGATGAGCTGAGAAGGCTTTTAACGGACAAGGATGCTTACAACCACTTCTTGCTTTCCCTTGATCAAGTGAAAACTCAGAATAATGTGAGTTCTCATTCAGTTATCTGCATAAGCATTTTTTATAGAATACCTTTGCATTTGCTGCTGAATTGCCTTTTTACTAGAACTGGCATAGAGGATAAATTTGGTGATATACTGAAATAGGTATATGACGTATTTAATAAGTAGGGCCACCGGATGTTTTACCGGTCGTTAACTTCAGGCCCGTGGGATTAGTTAGGCGAAGCCTAGATACCCCATGTTATCTAAATAATAAGTATGTCACTTACAGCTATCATACCTGATTACCTGCTAGTCTGCCACAGTAAAAAAAATTAAAGAACTCGCATCATTCATTATTCTCATATGCTGTAAGGGAGCCTACTCAGTTGATGAGATTTCAAGTATTTTCATGTTTTTTGGATTTTTGGATAACTTTTCACCATAGAAAAGGATAATTACGGTGAAAATCCTGTATGTGCTTGTTAATTTAGACTTAGTTGTGTTTTCATGATGATTTATATGATGATTGACAGAGTTTCCAGGTATGGAATGCATTTGGTTCTGTTTGGATCTGTCTTTTGTTTTATTTTCTGCCTCCAGCATAATGTTTCAGTGAACCTGTCTACTGTCATTCAGTCTAATAATTGTGTTGCTCGTTTGTAGTTATTCTTTCTTGCACATAACAAACCTTATTTTCTGTGGTCAGGTTAGGGATGAGCTGCAGAAGGAAACTCTTCAACTAGCCAGTTGAGTTTTCCAATTGGATTCCTGGTTATAGAATTTGTTGATTAAATTGAAAATATCGTGCTAAATCTTGTTTGTATTTCATTGTTTAGGAGATAATTTGGACAAGGAACCACAGATAGTGGAGCTGAGGAATCAGGTAAGTTATCTGTACCAATACCTATTCACAGCTATAAAAAAATTGAAGCAATGAAGCCAACGTCATCACATTGTTTTGATTCCCATCATATGTAGCTTACATGTAAATACAAGAACTTACAATGTATTCTATTTGATTGCTCCAGTGCAGAATTATCAGGACAACTGAGTTAGCTGCAGCTCAGGAGAAATTAAACGAATTAGAGAGGAAAAAACAAGATATTCTCAAGTGCTATTCCCCAGCCTCGCTTTTGCAGAGACTTCAAGGTAAATGTTTTTCTGTTGGCTTACAACTTCAGAATTGGAGTTACAAAGGTAGTGACAGATGCCAATTTAGATAGGTATAAGGAGTATTTATTTGCACCTTTGTAATGTGAATTGTATTTCTGGATATATATTTTACTACGTTCTTCCCTTTGCAGAGGCGATGAACAAGACAGATGAGGAATCTGAAGATCTCCATCGCCTGTTCCTTGACAAAGAAATTGAGCTTGGTGCATTTGTTCAGAAATACAAAAAGCTACGGTCCCAATACCACCGCCGGGCAATCACGCATCTTGCAGCCAAAACATCTGCAATTGGATAAGAAAACATTCAATCAGGTGCATTTTTCTGGTCTGCTACTGACATCTGAGGTCTGAGATGTCAGATTAGCTGATTGTTGATGCCACAATGTTACTTGTGTACAGATTTATAGTTGTTATTTTTAAATCTCCTATTTTGTGATTGCCTTTGCTTTTGTTTGGGATGTTGGTTGGGGTGGGTGGGTTTGTGTGCTCTTGTTCATTTGCAGGTGTTATATGAAAGACATTATTAAAAGTAGATCTTCCCAGGTTCTCAATAAAATTCTCGGTATATTTGTGTCCATAATTTCATATTGTTCCAAAATGATATTTTCTGGATTCGATGAGAATCGTAATCTACAGGACAAATCCTAGTTTTAAGTGACTGTTTGATGTGATTTGCTTAAATGGTAAACTTTATCAAGTATAATTTAGGTTATTCGATCTTTTAGTTTTGAGTTCAATCATTTTTAAGGTATTTGTTAAAGCCTATTGTTGTTTACTGTTGCCAGTTGCCACTACATGTAAAAGCACTACTAATGATTTTTGGACCAAAAGGCCCCCAACTAAAAACCCCATTCGGCCTTGAACCCTCATTTTACCCTATCTCTTCCCTCTCCTTCTCAAATTCTTTATCTAAAGCCACTCACCTACCAGGCTACCACCATTGTAAGTTTTAGTATGTTTTGTAAAAAATTAGAGAATTTGTACGGAACTACCAACAACTTTAGCTACTTTGCGAAAAACTAGCTAAAAAGTTATTTTTTGTAAAAACTACCTACAAAGGGTCTGTTCGGCAAAAATAGATGTAGCTTTTAAGCTGAAGCTTATTAGTTAGCTGAAGCTTAATAGATAATCTAATTAGGGTGTTCGGATTGATGTAAAATGTCATAAAAGGACAATTGTAATTGTTAATTATAAAGGATAATATTTTTAGTAGGGGTAATATTGGAATTTAGAAAGCTTATAGATAAGAGATTATTTGATAAGCTTGTTTATACAGCTTACCAAATAAGTTAGCTTATCACTTATTTGATAAGTTGTCTCCATAAGCTGACAAAACGAACACGGCTTATTTGTAAAAGTTAAGCTTATCTTATAAGTTGAGCTTAAGATTATTGAATAAGATGCCAATAAGTTGCGAAACGAATAGGGCCAAAGAGCAAAACATTTGCCAAACTGACTAAAATGACGATAATCAAGTAGTCTTGATGCTTTTTTTTCTTTTCTTATCTAGCTCATTCCAAAGTTTAAAATCAAATATTATTTGAAATTTCAAAGTTGTGTTTGTACTCATCCCTCTATATTAAATTTGTTGTTTAATTGTGTGTTAAAACGCATCACATGCCTCGCACATGACATTGAGTAAGGGAATTTTGGTCTTTTTATACTCCTTGACCAATGTTTTGCTCTTTGTAGGTAGTTTTTGACAAAAATTAAACTTTTTAGGTAGTTTATCACAAAGAGTCCAAACTTTGTAGTTGTATACAAAATTCTCAAAAAATTATGCTCACTTTTTAAACAAAAACAGTTAGCTAGATTCACCCTATCAACTAATTATTTGTGGCATTTTAAGCTTTATATTATTGTAAAAGTATTGCATATTTCTTTCATGTTATAGCATGACCAACTATGGCCAGACATTTAATCTGATACTCTATCTACGTTGTATGGGGAACGCCTCCATAGTAACATATTCAGTTGTGGCCAACTAACCCAAACCAATTGTTGTAGAAATTGAAGAAATTAGTATGCCAGTGTTAGCCATATTTTTTTACTATTATAAACAACGGCTGTTTTGGCCAAACTATACCATGTTTTTATCTCTTGATTTTGATGATTATTGTAGACTAATGAAGAAGAGAATACCAATAATTTAAAGTATGTCCTAGCAATGAAATTGATAGGGCCTATTCTTTAGAGCTGATTTTTATTAAACCAGTGAACTTTTTGTTTAATTGTTTGATACCAATTTATTATTAAAATCATATTAATAATGTATATTTATGAAACTAAAAATGTCGAGATCTTTCCAATAATATTCTAAATACCACTAAATATTGGGATTAAAACTTAGGCAAAATTGTTGGAGCACCCTTTTAATATATGCAATTTTGTATCAGCAATAACACTTTTTGTTAAAACACCCTCAAAACGGAATTTTTGTTCAAAACTTTTTGTTAAAACACCTTAAAGTACTCCTTTCCCCATTTTACCCTTATGTAATTACACGTGCGGGGTTATCTTTCTCCTTTTCTTTTACACTTTTATTTCTCTCCTCCTTAACTATACTATCTCATTCTTTTCCCCCATTTATTTTTTCTTTCATTTCACACCATATTTTTCTAGTGACTCCATTCCAACATCATCTAGACATTTCTCATGTATCTTCAATAGTTAAGATGGATTAGTGACTCCATTCCAACATCATCTAGTGACTCCATTCCAACATCATCTTTAATAGCATAGGAGCATACTTTTATGATTATTCAGGTGTAGTTCTAAAAAAAATGTTATTGAATTGGATTTTTCAATCATACTAGTCAAATATGCTTACACAATCCAATACTCCGTATCTGCTAATTGCTATCTATTTCTATACTATCTAATATGTTAGATTAGTAACTTGTAAGTCAATTATTAGATGCAAAATAGTCAATAGTCAATACTCAATAATCATAATTAAAATCTTGTCCAGGTCCACCTGGACTCAACGAACCGAAAGTGAGTCGGCATGAAATTGACCTGAATACGAAAGTGACCTTGTCTACTGATCATGAATGAAGATAGTTATAATTTCTATTTTATAATTATTAAGATTGGTTTCAATTTCAATAATAAACGCAATATCTCTTTTACTTCAAAATAAAATTTTGAAAGCAATATCTTGCTCCACCACCTGCGGGAGGCCCGTGGCGCTGGGGGAATGCAACTACTGTATGCAAGTAATCATACTGTACGATTTATGCAAGTGATTTCTGAGTTCTGTCACGTGCAATCAGCCTTCAGTTGTTGTTCGGGCCCGGAAAAACAGTTGGAAGTTTGGAACAACTGAACAAGATACTAGTTTTGCACATTCCTGATACTGTGTTTTTTGGGTCCTTTGTTAACATGCATTCGTTGTTATCCACTTAACCCACAGAAAATATCTTCCGCTTCATGCAAACTGGCGGTAGTGGTACTTGTCAAACGTCAAACATTTCATCATTCATGGAGTTTACCGACCTTCTTCCTCAATTACCCAATCCGATGAGATTAAATCGAGTTGTTGTGGTAATTGTATGGAGTTTACCGACCTTCGTCCAAAAAAAAAAGAACCTAGGTGAACGGGGGCAAATCAAAGTTAATTCAATTAACTTACACATTGCGTTTCCATCAAAAAAAAAAAAAACTTACATATTGCGTTGGCACATAACTAGCAAATATCATGCATAGACAATAGGTCTAGTGTGCACCGATGTACCCTGTACACCGGGTGCCATGTCACCATTTTTTTATACAAATTAATATGCCATTACTAATAACCAATTTTATATGATTAATGAGTACTGACTAATAGGTTTGTTTATATAACTAATGAGAACATTTATATGACTAATGTCTCCAAACTGCACGCTTGACATTTAGCCTCGTCTTTTTTTCTTCCTTTTTTCCTTTTTGATTTTAATAAAAAAGAAATGAACCTACAACGTGTAGCCATACACGTGATATAGGAGTATCATAGTAGTAACAAATTGACTTCGCAAAACTTAATTCCATCTAAAAACAAAAAAAAAAATTGGAAAATTGAGTCTAAGTTTTTACAACATAATTTCTCCATTGAGAGAGTAAGTAAGTTTGAAGTAACCAGTGTGATTTATTTCTTTCGATGTATTTTTAAACTTATTGTGCTATACAAAAAAAAATTTAACAAAATGGGGTTGGATTGCAAAAAATATAAATCGCATATTATACTACTACTATAACTTAATCGCGTCCGGTGTTCTCATAAGTTAATAAACTTCCTTATGTTAGATCACTTGGAAACCACAAGTTAATATTACTAAATGTAACGTGTGAATCTATTTCATGTATGGATTGGGTAATAATGACATAAAAAAAAGTTGATTAATTAATGACCCTTTGGGTGGTCATTAAGGGGCCTTTGAAAGACCATTAATGACCCAGTCTTATATATGAAACAGATTCACACAAATACTACTATATACTATAACTAAAGTCGTCTGTTGTTCTCATGGTAATACACTTCCTAATTTACTTTGACTTTTGATAATAGGGAAAAAAATTACCATTATCTTTGTCATTTACCTTTCTAAAAATCTTCTTTTATTTACACAATTGGGCTTGACATAACAGGTAGCTTTTAAGAATTTTTTTAGTAAGTTTTACTTTAGTTTAATTGAATTAATTTCAATTCTAAATAAAACATAGCTAGTTTTTTTTTTTGTCTATTCAAATGATAATTGTTATCTATCTTTTCTATAGTTGTCAGCTACCCACCATAATTCCAAATGTACATCTATTTATCAATAATCTTTTCGAAAGGATATATATAAATAAACTTACGATGAACGTAAACTCAATTCGATCCAAACGAGCTGTAGTTCAGCAAAAGAGCACAGTAATGATGAAGTAAGCGAGATTTTTCTTGACTGAACAGAAATAAATTAACGAATATTGGAATCTTTCTCATTTGTAAAAAAAATTGAAAAAAATTGGTTTGGAGTTACGTAGAATACAATTTTACATGGACACTATGTAGGAAAAACTTTCAATACAAACCCAATTAATTAAGGAATTTAAGATTTACCATTCTAACAAATCACTCTAAGGTTACCTCTTACTTTGGAAAGAAGAAATAAATAGTTTTTTTCCCTTTTTTAAGAACTTTATCTTAATTTTTATATGGGGTATAAGCTTACCTTACATCGAGTGTATGTAAGTATTGATGGAATAATATAGCTTTATCATTCAGAGAAAAAAAATCTCCAAAAAGTGAATTGAAAAATTAATTTGTTTTAAAAAATAAAATCATAATGAAGCCCTTTTTCTTTTCCTTCACTCCCCAATCGCGTGAATCTTCCAAAATATATGTTGGTAATGCTTATTGATACAATTGCCCCCGAAGGGGTTTACGCTTATGGGTGAATATCCTATCCTAGTATCAAAAAACATAGGACCATAAGGGATAGACAAGAACCATTATCAACCATTGATTTAGTCCTACGTTTAAGGAGAGTGGTTGATTTAGTTTTTAATTTTATAGCATTTTATCTTTTCTTTTGGCCAGAAAAAAAATCGAAAAAGTAATTTTTTTTTTTGATTTTTTTGCAAGGTCGTGTTTGAGTCAGATTTCCCAACAGTTCGATATTTTTACCAACATTTGTACTTACAAAAGTTAACATTAGTAAGAACAATATATGACTTCCAACCTAGATAAGGTCTGATAAATTGTTACAACAAAAGTATGTTTTCGTACCAACAATTTGTAGTTTTGACGGTGATAATAAAGTTTAAAGTTTCTGTACTTACATATGTGTATAAGTGTCAGTACAAATTAGTACATGAACGGCATAATTTTTTCCCCACTTTCGTGACTACAATAACTTGATATTGTACCTATGTAGGCACAGGGGTCCCGATCTAAGGGAAACGAATCCACTTAGACTAGGTAAACCCATGCACCTACACACTAGGTAGTTGAATGCGAATGCTACGTGAACAGAGCCGCCACCAATTTTATTTAAGCACGCATACATATACATACTATTAGGAAAACAATTGGAAAACCCGTTTTAATATTATCT
>ONZK01003060.1:932-19873 GCA_900322385.1 Pharnaceum exiguum
TCAGGCTGACTTATGTGGACTGGGCTGACTTTATGTGGACTGGCCTGACTTTATTGGACCGGGTTTGACTAATTAATTGACTAAAGCCATTAATGGGCTAAAATCAATCAATTTAAGGCCGAATATAGAAGTATTATAGATGGAAATGATGAGGAAGACGAGGGGAAGATGATGGACACGACTACTAATCCCGTTTCTCAAGCTTTCAAACAATTGTCATTAAGAATAGTCTTAAAATAAATACCGAATGTAAGTTAGGTTTACATCATAAGGCGTGGCAAATACCCGGTAGAATTACCGTACTTACAGTAACGTAACAAACGAAGTCAAACTCTTTATTTAGCCTTCTGCTTCTTGAGCATGAAAGATAATTAAACCTTTTTAACCATATTGTAATACTCTAGAGGTACATGAACTCATAAACAGATTTCTTTTGTATGTTCAATTGCGAGAGAATCGTGCTGATAATGTGTTATAAAGTTAATCAAATCAAATCAAAGTACAATTGAGAATATAAGACACTAAACAAGATAAATGGGAGAATATTAGTTCAAATTAATATTTCCATTGGTGTGTTTTCAAAAAATACATGGATTATTCTCTATTTATAGTACACCGAGAAATAAAAGATTTATACACTATCTTAAGTTAACGTAATGGTAAGTAAACAACATTATGAATTACTTTAATGTAGTACTTTCTCATGGAAGTATGAAGGTGAAACATCTAAATTATCATATGGTTCATAACATTCTTAGGAATGTACATACACCGATGTAAAACAGCACTAATCCACCCCTGCCATTACAACTATCTTTTTTTGAAGGGACCATTCCATATACCTATGCATAACACAAATTCAAGGGAACAGGAAAAAAGAGCCCCTGAGTGTCACCTAAAAAGAATATTTATTATTACATGTGCATTGTACAAATCTTCCTCTTTTCCCCGTGTTTCCTCCCTCTTATTACACCAATTGATCCCATTTTCTCCATTGCTTGAGCAAATGCTTGAAAAAACTTTTGTTTGTCCTTGGCTAATGTTTGAACCATTGGCTTAGTCCTTGGGTCTACAAATAAAGCTTGATCACTTGGCAAAACACCCATACGAACCTCCAAATTTCCGTAATATGCATGATCGAATGTAAATGGTGTGGCAACATCAAACGGCACAACAATATCTTCATTCCCACCAAACTTTGGACATGACATTCTTAGTTCTTTTAATAATCTTGAATCAATATTGGGTAATTGTTGCTTGCTCTGTTTATCATCATATATTCGGTTTAGGACATACTTACAATGTGAAAAACCAATCGTATGTGCACCTGAGAGCACAACAAGGTCCTCAAGGGTTAGCCCCTTTGAGGCAAAAAGTTTCAACATGTCATCAAGGGTGGAATTTGCTCTAGGAAGATTAGGGAGTACTTCGGAAGCCTTTGATATTCTACCATCCCACCTTCCCTTCTTTACTTCATAATAAGGTCCTCATGCCTGCAACCAAGACAAGATCAGCACTACTGCATAAGGATGTACCATACTTTGGTCTGACAATTTTGAGTATTTTTACCATCATTTTTCTTTTTTAATGGAAGAACATCATTTTCTTTATCTGGACACAAAATAACAAAGAATCACTTAGAAATTATTTTATTTTTGCATTATAATGTGAGGTAACTTTTTCCGCTAACCAAGGCTACTAAGATCATGCGAGATTTGGTGTCTTATTTGATCTTTTAGTGTGTGTTTTGTTCATCTGAATTGTAATGAAATGGAAAGAAATTTGAAATAAAGTTAAAAAAATGAGGATAATTAAAGTTATGCCTAAAATTGAGCTGAAACATACGAAAGTTGAAAAAATGAACTATAATTTTAAAGTTGAATCGGCATTATTCGAAAATTTACTCAAACTTAACTCGTCTATTGTGGATTGTACTCCAAGCTATATATGTATTTAACTTTTGACTTATTATTATTTGAACTTCCACACTTCGGCACTCTAAATTTTCTACAAGTGACGAAGTAACAATGCTTTTCTTTATTTAAAAAAACATTACGCAAAAAGTTAAAAGATTTGGAGAAAATCCTGATGACCAAAGTGACAAAGATTACTTTATTAATATGTTTTTATCAAAATAAATTTGCTTAAGATTT
The DNA here is from genome assembly GCA_900322385.1 of Pharnaceum exiguum. Classification (NCBI taxonomy): domain Eukaryota; kingdom Viridiplantae; phylum Streptophyta; class Magnoliopsida; order Caryophyllales; family Molluginaceae; genus Pharnaceum; species Pharnaceum exiguum. Next base: position 3,086 of record ONZK01003060.1, read on the forward strand.
AATTTATTAAATATATTTTTATCAGAATAAATTTTATACTCGTTATAAATAACTCTTAACTTCATAGGATTGCAAAAAAAAATAATCAAAATAAAAGCCCAAAAAATCGATAAAAAAACGAGTTTTGATATCAAAGTTGAACTAAATTGGTATCAAAATAGTATCAAAGTTAAAAATCACAATTACTTTTTTTACCATTGAAAGTCTCAAGTACATATAAAAAGAATGAATTAAACTAAAAAAGAAAAATAAAAGATGCATGGAAGTGTAAAGTAAAATGACATAGGTCTTGAAAACGCCATTTTACGTATCATTAGCTGGAAAAAAAAACTTCTACCAATCATTTAATCGATAACAAAACTAACGAGAAAAGAATTTGGTATCACCTTGTGTATGCAAATTATGTATTTAATTCAAAACGTGATATTATTAACATTTACGAACTTGACATGCAAAGAAATTTTTGTTTTTCAAATTTGCTATTTTTACACCACCAACTTGATATTATTAACTTGAAAGTATATTAACGTGTACCGAACTTGATATGCAGTTTGCTAAATTTGATATAATCATTCTACAATAATACTTGATATTTAAATACTTCAACTTGGTATGACAAAAATACATGTATATATTAAAGTTGACATTGTTATGTTAGAATTTGATAAATATATTCTACAATTTGATATACTCCCTCCGTATCGAAATATTTACAACATTTACTTTTCACGGTCTTCGAATAACAACATTGACCATCAATAACCGATGAAATACTATATAAAAATATGACAAAATTTACATTTTTCAAAAGTAGATACAAAAAGAAATGTAATGATATAATTTATTTTTCACAATTCAATATATATTTTCTGGCGAACTTTGACTCTCAAAAAAGAAAATGTTGCAAATATTTCGATACAGATAGAGTATAACTTAAGAGGTGAATTTCATAACCTCGACTTTATATCTAACATCTTGATATCCATCATGTTGAACTTGATATTGTAAAAAAAAAAAAAATGAGATCCCATTGCCTAGTAGCTATAGTGTTACTACAAAGTACTGTAGTAATTTAGATTGCTCCATTTGCCTTGAAATTAGGGCTTGTTTGGCAATTAGTATTTAGTACGAGTAGTTAGTAGGTTTTAGTTGTAGAAGTAGTTTGACTAGTCAAAGTTGCTAATGAGCATGTTTGGTGAAGAGCATGTTTGGTGGGTAAAACTACTCTTGGTGAAATGTTGTTGCCAACAGCATTTGGAAGAAATTAGACTATAAAACTACTAATTGCTAACATTAAATGTACCAAACAACTACTCCTACTATGGGCGGACCCAGTAGGGGGACAGGCACAGGCCTGGCCTCCGTGGGTCCCACTCGCTATTGTTAAATTTTGCCCTTGGCCTTTGTAGTTATATCTTGTTTTATTACCAGGGATAAGCATAACAATTAACTTGCTCCAGCGGTCCACCCTTTTATCAACGTAGTGCTTTACTGAATTGGTATTGGGTTCGATTACGAAGTATACATCCAATTTATTTTCTAATTTTTCTATTACCCCATTATCAACGTACCTTTTTTCCCATTAACTTCTGCTTTGTCTGAATTGGGTTCGATACGATACGAGGTGTACTGCTTTACTGAATTGGTCTTGGGTTTAATTTTTATCAACGTATCACACAATCTTTCATTTGTTTAGATTTATAACACATTTTAAAATGTCGAAGGCAATTTCACATTAAAGATTTAATGCATCAATATTGGACTTTTTCTTTATAGTCGTAATCGCTATGGCCTTTGTAATAAGTTTTCTATACAAGTTCGGCCCCTTCAGATTTAAATCTTGTTTCCGCCCCTGTCTACTAACTGTTAATTGCCATCTAGTAACTGTTAACTACTCTTACTAACTACTAACTGATAACTCCCAAACAAGACCTTAGTGTAGCTTTTAAACTCAACCTTTTCTCTTTCATTAACAGTACGTGCAGTACGTGTTTATTTTCCCACAGGATTCAACGAAACCATATGCTAATAATGGAAGTTTCGTGGTGTTTGACCCTCATTTACACATTGGAGAATAGAGACATATGGCTCAATTTTTTCAGTTCAATTAAGTATCTTTCCAGTTGTGTTCAATTCAGTTTTTATCAGATTTGTTCAGTTTTAAGGTGTGTTTGGTATTACTTTTGTTCGTCTGTAACGATCTGATCTGAAATTGAACTGGATTGGAAAAAAAACTAGACTGAACTGAAAAAACGAATCCGGAACCGAATTGAAATATATTGAAGGTGTTAAAATTGTAACTAAGGCTGTGATTTGTTCATATGTAGTGTTACAGTTCACTGTTTTTTAAGTTCAATTCAAAGATTTTTACTTTTTTTCATTTATATTTATAATTTTAAATGTATTCAAAGTGTTTTTCAGTTCAATTTAGTTTTCTTAAGTTTTTTCAATTCAATTTAGTCCTTTTTCACTACAGTTTAGTTACAGTTCACGTAAATCCTTATAAACGAACAAAACCCACCCTAAAGCTGGATTGAACTGAAAAAACTGAATAAAACGGAACTGAACCTAAAAAAACAGAAGTGAACTAAACTGAAAAAAAAAGAATTGTACTATAACACTACAGACGAACAAAACACAACATTAGGTTATTTACAATTTGTATTATTGATGAGACACATGAACACTACTCTTTATTTTGTTCAACTTATACGTTTCAGTTAAGTTCAGTTTTTCCAATTAAGTTCAGTTAAGTTTGTTAAGTTCTTTCTAGTTAATTGTTTAGTTATATTTACATTATAATTCATTTCAATTCATTTAAGTTAAATTTTTTAAGTTGGCAAAATTGCCACAATAATCCCTGCTTGAAGCGATTTGCCCAATATAATCCCTACTTAAAAAATAGCCGGGCATACTCCCTACTTGGATGTTAGTAGCCGTCAATAATCCCTACTTGAGAAAAAGAGCCGGACAAATAAAGCCGTTAACTATTCCGTTAAATTTTATACTTTTTGATATTATTCTTTATATTCAACCAAAAAAAGACGAAAACCCCTATAAAATCCTTTTAATATTTTACAACAATAACTACCTAGCAATCGAGTCGGTCGGGTTTTGGATTCGGTTGTTTCGGGTTCGTTTATTTCGGGTTCGTTTATTTCGGGTTCACTCATTTCGGGTTTGAGATTTTCGGATTGGGTTTGACCCAACGGGTTCACAAATTTTGATTTGTTCGATAATAATATAATTTTTTTAATATTTTATTAAATTTAATCATCATTTTAAAATATTTTAAAAATAAATTATTATTGTATTATATTTTTTATAAATTGAAATTGTAAAATGGCATGAAGCATCCACGGCTAATGTAAGCTTGCCACGGGTCGGGTTGAGCCGAGCCCGAGGTGAGTTATAAACGAGGCGAGTTGTATAAAAGGTGATTCAGGCTCAACTCATTATACAATGAGTCGGGGCGATTCGGGGCGAATCATTGGAGTGCTTGAATGATATTCAACTCACACAATTTTAGGACAGGTTGAGTATGAGTCGGGGCGAGCCGAATTCGAGTCGGGGCGAGTTTGAACCATATCAACTAATGTTCCATTGAAAAAGTTATATATATTAGTTTTATAATTTTGACGTCACGACAAGTGTACTTTATGTTTATTATGTTTACTCATTTTCTATAAACATACTCCCTCTGATCCAAAATAAGTGTCATCCTCCACTCATGCACACATATTAAGGATGTAGTTTAAATTCCAAATTTAATCCTATTAATTTCAACAACTATTCCCAATGTATGACTAAGTTTATATTATTCCAACACTTACATTGGAAATTGGTAAGGGCAAATTTGGCAAAAATAGCTCAATTATACATTGAAATGTGAGAATGACACTTATTTTGGATCAAATATTTTTTGATAGGATGACACTTATTTTGGATCGGAGGGAGTATTAAAAAAAATTATTTCATCTAGCTGCTTAACAGTGTGACACTATTTTTTGAATAATCTATTATCCTATTTACACTAAATGTACCAATTAAATGACGAATTGAGCTGAGTTATGAATTGAGTCGAGTTGCTTTAGTACACGAGTTGAGTCGATTGACGATTCAAGAAATCTCAACCCAGGCTCAACTCATCTTTTAATGGGGCAAGTCGAGTTCGAATCGAGTCAACTAACGAGACGAGTCAATATGAGTCAAATACGATTTGAACCGAATCGAATACGAACTGACTCAACCGGTCAGCTAAGAGGAAACTATTATTTTGATTTTGATGTAGTGAACGACTTAACGTTAATTACTTTTGCGACGAAGAAGAAAAAAGTACTTCCTTTCTTTTTTGAACCAAAAATAAGAACTACCATTTTATTCATGCTTAGTTTTATTTGAATTGCCGTAGTAAAAAAAAATCGGTAGGTGATGTACTGTTTTACTGAAATTGGTTTGTTCTTCTCACTTTTATCTAAAACTAAAATTTAGATTTATTTTGTATGCTCTTTCGAAAAAGTATAAGGATTCTAAGACACATGCATGTGAAAAGTGTACATGATGACGAGGAAACTTACCAGATGAACGTAATCCCTTGCTGAAATTGCTAGGATATCAGCACAGGAAACAACTCCAGGGCACTTGCTCTCCACTAATGCTTTGGCTTTATTTATACCATCAAATGCTTCCACCGGAATTCCCTTGTTGTCCAATGCATCTTTTTCCGCCAATTCTTTGCTTCCGGGCTCAGACGCGATCAAAACCGATGCATCACATCCCTTTCAAAGGTCCATGCATTAAAGTAGTCATTATTTATAAATTTATATGGCTGCTGTTTTGACAGTTAATTAATCAATCATAGCATACTTACATATACCTCGCTGCTATTTCTTTGAAGTGTATAAAGAAGATCGAAACACTAGTTTTCTATTACTATTATTTGAGATGAAATACTAGCTAGCTAGATACTGTACAAGATATTACGGGTAGAGATTGTTGAAAGGTGATAAGAGAAAAGGGGAAATGGCAAACTAGTGCCTTAGTGGTCCTAGTAATTTTGAGGTCACATACTTAGCGAACATGTCATGATGTCAACATGTGGGAGTTCCAATTGCTATAAAGAGAAAATCTGGAAAAACATAACTAAAACTGAATACATGAAAGAGTTTGTATGGTCTGTACTTGTTGGCTTGATTACTCATGCAGTTTATCACGATTTTTTCCTCATTTGGTTGTAAGAAACGTAAATAACCCACAATGAAATTGCACGGACTTAATTGTGTAACTCAGGTGATCGAGTTAAATTTGGAGACCTATCGTAGAGGTATGGTACCAACTTCTAATCTTCTGTACCTACCTTTTGCAGTTCTGCACTAAAATGCATTAACTATGTACACGCACGTTGATATTAATTAGTACTCTGCATGTAAAGGCCATGTACAGTGTACTGTTACAATTAATTTCATGTCAACATCAATGTTGCTACCACTACCCCCCTCTTCCTCCTCTTTGTTTCGAAGAAGAAATACAAGTGAAAAATAGGATGTTCGTTATTGAAACCAAACGTTACATTTGTGAATTAGCGCTCCTAGCTTCTCACCAAAACAATTACATGAAAACATACATGCACAATATTAGCGCTCATCAAGTTTGATGTATTGCACAATAATAATTTCCCTATTTATTCCCTTGAAAGATAAACTAACAATTATTGATCACCAATATTGGATTGTTTTCATAGATTTTTGGAGAAGACATAAAAGTGGGAAGCTCAAAATCAGCCAAAGAATGGCCTGTAACGCATAGGTGACAGGACTTTCATAAACTCGCCATCAATTCCTTTAATTAAGGATGTGTTTTGACAAGTTGAAACGATATGAAATTAAATTGAACTGAACTGATGAAAAAAATAATACTGAACTGAAAAAAACTGAAGACAGTTATAATTATAACTAAAACTGAACTAAACTGAAAAAAATTGAACTGAAATGAATTGAAAAAAACTGAACTGAACTGAAAAAATTGAACTGTAGTACTACGGACAAACAAAACACAACCCAAGTTTATGTAAATTATACTTCCAATGTCAATGCATTATTGTGACCTTACATTTGTACGGGAGGCCTAAATGCCAATAGTGGTCGATTATCGAAAACAATATTCTAGCAATCAATTCAATGTGAGGCTTCAATCCACTTCCGTTACAAGAAAGTATTTTAATTTTGAGAAACAGTTAAACGAAGTTGAGGTGATGATGCGATAGTTAAGAATAGTACCTCAACAAAACAATCATGAAAGAAAAGCCTAATGGTGCCGGGAGCTGAGACCGGAGCATCCTTGAACAATTGTGAAGTCACTGAGCCAACAAGATTCTCCACCCGAGGGCAACTCTTGGCGTAATAGTCCACGGACAGCTGACGGTGACGGGTTGTTTTCTTGGCCGGTGGCGGTGACGGGGCTGAAAGTGGCGGATGTGGGATTGTAGCACAATGTACAAAGCTTATAAGTATTGTTACATTGATCAAGGTTGTGAGCAAAGTGTTTGAGCAAGAAAAAGACATGTTTCGTTCAAGTATACTGTTAAGTGGATTAGTGGAAGTGTTGAGCTACGCTAAGCTAGCAGTATGCTGCTGACAAAGATGCATGTAACTCTTAGCTTCATCAAGCCCCCATTTTGGTGGTACAGGGGGAATATATACGCGGTGAAAAGCTAGCCAAAAGTACGTGAGGACCACTTGCATCATAATCATAATAAAATAAATAAATAAAGGAGAGAAAAAGGGGACATTAGATCGAGTTTGGAGCCGTTTTTTTTTTATTTTGTTGGAATTGGATCAATTAAGTGGATTACGCCTAAGGTAGACTGAATTGAAAATTATATTAGTAATAAAATATGAAAAAGAAATTCTGAATTGTACTCGATAGTACTGATCAAAGAGCTTTTTATAGGGGTTTTCTGTATGTTATTCTGTAAAGAGTCTTTCAATTTTCGGGGTAATACTAATAAGGTTGCGTATATCAGACTTCTTTAATCCACATCCGAAGTGGAGATGGGATTAAGGCTGTGTTTTGTCCATCCGTAGTACTCTTATAGTTCAGTTTTTTTCACTTCAATTCATTTAAGCCTTTCTCAGTTTAGTTCAGTTCAGCTCAGCGTTTTTCAATTTTTTCATTTATATTTATAATTTAAACTGCATTCAGTGTTTTTCAGATCAATTCAGTTTTCTTCAATTATTTTCACTTTGTTTCAATTTTTTTCCGTTCAATTTAGTTTCATTTCAGATATTCCAACCGACCAAAACACACCATAACTGAGTAATCGTACTGATCAAGTGAGATCACTACTATCCAATTACTCAATTAGATCGAACTAAACCTACCTTCAACTAATAAAAATAAGTTTTTGCATAAGCATAAAAGGATAGAGAAATTTCTCTTTATGTTTAAACAACAACAACAACAACAATCGAGTGTAAATCCCCATTAAATTGGGGTGCTCGGGGTCAGGATGTACGCAACCTTACCCTTGCCTGTTTAAGAAAATAGAGAGGTTGTTTACGAAATTGACCAATTGTTATATTGAAGTATTGACTTCCAATAATTTCACCAAATATAAGAAGTACTGGAAGGTTTTCTTAGTCATTTTGATATAGTGCATAATCACCAATATCTGAAAGATGGAGATAATTCTCTTTATGTTTAAACAAAAAGCATAAAGACAAAAAAGATGACAGGATGAGTAATAGAGAGTTAGAGACCGCAGTACCGCATGCCAGCAGCTACTAGCCTTGTGAGGCACTAACGTTTGCCTTAATTTTGGTTTTAGGTATTGACGTTTTAAAATTTGGGTTTTAGGCGTTGCTGTTAGTTTTAGTCTGACACTGTTAACTATTTTCCATTTTCCCTTTTTCTATATCACCTCCAAAACACTAACGCTTTCTCAATATATTCCCTCATGTATATGTACAGTATACATACGACATTCAATTAAAATACCGTTCACAAAAAAGAAAAACAAATTATCAACCCTCCAATGTACGCCAATGTGAACACGAACCATTACACTGATAGATATTCTACAAAATTAAGTTGATGTCAATGAATTGTGGACCCGAACCATTTTAATTAGTAACATTTTCATTGTTTACATTCTTTTAATTAGTTCCAATCAAATTAAGTTCTGTTCAATTGAGGAACAACTCATTTCGATTACAACTCATTAGCCTAAATATTGATCAAACAGAAGTACTCCATGTCATAAAAAATAATCTATCATGTGAATTAAACTAGGGCAAACTAAGAAAAATCAACTTTAGCTTTGATTTACACATTAAGAAAAATCATGGAACAAGTATACAAATATATGCATGGTGGAGCCCTCTTTTGTCTTACAATTCACAAAGTAACTACACGTATGTCGTATGTACCTCATTGCATATGATAAAACTAGTATTGACTTCATTAATCAATCAAATAAGTCTAACATGGAATTTCATAAACGAACAAGATAAAATTTTGTTTGAAGAAAATAGAATTACCATGGATCAATTCAACTTGTGGAGAAAAGTGAGTCATTCACCCGTAAGTACAGAATTTTGTATTAGGAGTTATACAAAATACTAATGATGATTAATTCACTTATTAGAATTTATTTAATATTATTAGAGGTGACAACGAGTCTTGAAGACTTGAAAAAAAGAATGGCGCACCGGCCTATTATTGACAGCATATTCCGATTAATTAGAGTTAGCCCAATGGCCTAATTTTAATTAATTAACCCATAATCCCTTAGCCCACAACACAAGCCCAATCCATTAGCTTTCTTCACTTAAAATATTAATTTATTAATATTACTTGGGGAATAAGTAACTTCTTCTTTTCAAAGGTTTTCGAAATATTCATTAAGACCCAAATAGGAAAACACTTTTTTTCGTATACCCATGTGGTTATATACTGTATACCCACACGGGTATACAAAAGGAAATACGAACCTTCCCGAAATCTTCATTGGGCGGCATGCGCCAGGCTTGGGCGGTATGCACCAGAATCTAGGCGGCCCAAATCATCAAACAGAAGCATATTTTTGTATAGAGCCAACATCACTTTTTCTGGTGCCAGAAGCGGCGGCATGCGCCGGAGTTGGGCGGCATGCGCCAGAATCCCTATACGTACACTGTTTATTTTTGGCTCGGATCTTTGTGCAATCTTTCCAATATTCACCCTAATATTCATCGGAATTCCTCCATCCTCCACTATAAATACCCCCTCATTACACCTTCTTTTCCAACACACATTCACCCTATCATTACTATGCCAAAATCACTTCTCACTTCATATAAATTCATAAACCCTAATCTCTCCTCGTCCAAACCTTCAAACTCCTAAACAAACATGACACTTCAAACACATCAAAATCATCATTTTGACACATCACAAGTGCAAGGGAGTAAGAAGACAAGACCAAGAAGACCCTTTTCTCAAGTCATCAAGTCAAGCCACGATCCTCTAATAGTCTTAAATAGACTCCAATAAGGTAAAAGCAATCTGAAGGCCTTTTATCAAAACTTTTCCTATCCTTCTCCTGTTTTCTTTTAAATACCGTATTGTCAATACCAATTTATCACTTAAAATCTATGAACTCGTGTATTAGTGTGGAAGATATTTATATAAGCCTTTGCAAGGTAATCATCAAACCGCTACGATGTGATTTCTAAAGGACTAACGGGTTTTCTTCTTGTACATATTTGCATATTCTTTATTCTTTGTCAATCACGATATTAATTGCAAGTAACTTGACTAATAATCAGAGTGATCAATTAGACATCAAAACCGAATTGTTTACTAAAATTGGAATTGAACTTGCATGCTAATAACTTGGCTAAATCTTTAATATTTGCATCATCGACATATAGATAAATTTATTAGGTTGTTAATCATATAACTTAAGTGGTTTTGAGCATAAGAACGTTAATTATTTGAAAGTAGAGGAAAAACCTCACCCCCGAATCCGAACGAATCTCTGGTTGCAAGATCAAGTCACTAGCAAATAGTTTCAATTGTTTTCCTATTTAAAAATAGTTGGTGGCGACTCCGTTCATTAGTATCCGCATTCCAACACCCAGCGGGTAGGGAAACGGTTTTATCGAAGATGAAACATTCATAGTTGGGAAACGAGGGTGATTCCTCTCCCGAAAGGATTCCTAGGGCCCATGTACCTACATCACCCAAGTAGCCCAACTTTAAACAAATGAAAATTGCTATGTGAATGAAAGAGGAGTAAGTGGCTAATTCTTAAGAGAGAGTAATCACTCATTAGGGTTTCATATAATGAAATAGTTGTCATATAATGGTGAAGAAGACTCATTAACTTTTTTTATTAAAAAAAATAGCTTTAGGTATTGTATACATTAAATGAATACTGTGCCAATACATGATGGAATACATTATGAAAACTTTAGTACCTTGGAGGTGATTTTAAAAAAATAGAAAAAATTTAACGATGTTAGACTAAAACTAAGGGCAGTGCCTAAAACCACAATTTTAAAACGTCAATGCCTAAAACCAAAATTGTGCCAAATGTTAGTGCCTCACAAGGTTGAGCACTCTAGGTAACATGGGTAGTCTATGTCTGCTTTTTTTGGAAAAAGGTTAAGATTTTATTCATTAAACCAATTTCCGAATGAAAGGTAATGGGTAACCTTTCATTGTCTTTACAACGTTTCCATGCTAACTACTAACAGTCAACAAATAAAAACTCACGCTTAATTTATTTTTATTATCTCTTTCAAGAAAGGAGAACTCTTAAATACATAGAAAAATCTTATTATAATCTTCTTTTTAATCTGCAATACAATTTCTTCAGAAGAAGCTGCATGATCTGCGAAAATTTTGGAATTCCTCTCACACCATAAAGCATGGACTGTAGACATAAGACTATCTCGAGCTAATCTATTCCTCCAATTCTTCCCTCGACAATGCCTTGACTGCCAATTGATTTCATCCTTGATCTTTGTGAAACGAGCCCTAAAACATGTCCATTGCTTCATTCTTTGCCACAATGTCTTTGAATAAGCACATTCAAAAAAAAATGTTTTAAATTTTCACAAGCCTCACCACAAAGGTAGCAGTAACTGGCCAAGTGATAGCCTCTGCGCTGTAAATTTTCTTGTGTCACTAGAGAATTGTGCAGTGATAGCATAGAAGTGATTGACTGTCTAGGCAAAGTACATGAGTTCCATACAACCTTGTTCCAATAGCAGTGCATATAAGAGGCCCAGAAAGAAATTCGTAGGTTTTGGTGGTAAGAAACTTAGCATTATATTGCCATGATGCATAGAGAGACTTAGCATTCAACACAGATCTTGCTTTTTGAATAAGAGTATCACGATCTTGCACCATACTTGTGCACCCATAGCCAAGAATCCTTAGCAGTGATTCCATAGCCAAGAATCCTTAGCAGTGATTCCATAGCCAAGAATCCTTAGCAGTGATTGCAGCATCCCAAAAAGACTCCCCCTTCAAGTAATATTTGTGCACCCAGCTAGTCCATACAGATTCAGATTGACAAGAAATTCTACATAATGCTTTTAGCATTAAAGCCTGATTCCAACTCAAGACTTCCTTGATATCTATACCACCATTTCTCTTTGGCTTACTGATTTTCTTCCAACTGAGAAAGATTATTCTTCTTGCACCATCAACGTTCCCCCAAAAGAAATCTCGAATTAGTTTTTCAACATTCTCCACAATCCCAATAGGCAAAAGCATAGCAGACCCCCAAAAATTAAGTATACCAAAAATGACAGAGTTTATCAACTGAATTCTGCTGCCATATGGTAAGAAAGTATTTGCCCAGGAGTCTATATTCTTCCTAATCTTTTCAATAAGTGGATAAAACAGATCAGAGGTTAACCTTTTAAAACTCAAAGGTAACCCTAGATATTTAAAAGGGAGTGCTCCAATGGAGAAACCACTCATTTCCAATATTTTCTTTCTGGATATCTGCATGAACTCCTCCAAAATATATGTCAGATTTGTTTGTGTTAATAGCTAAACCAGACACTAACTCAAATTTCTGCAATATCTCAATCACACACTTAACTGAAAGAACATCTCCTCTCACAAAGATAAGTAAGTCATCAATAAAGATAAGTGATTAAGTGAAACTCGAGCACAGTATGGATGATAATTAAAGGGCTTAGTCTGTCTAGCTTTTCTCAGCTGTCTAGACAATGCTTCCATGCAGAGAACAAACAAATAGGGGGATAAGGGATCCCCTTGCCTCACTCCTTTTTTCTCCTCAAAGAATTCATGCAGCTCACCATTTACTACTAAGGAGTAATAAGGATAAGTAATGCAAGCCATTATCCATTTAACAAACAAATCAGGCAAACCAAAAGAGAGAAGGCATGCTTGCAGAAATTTCCAGTCAACATTATCAAAATCTTTCTTGATATCTATCTTCAGTAAAGTTCTGGGGGAGAGATGTTTGTTATCATACCTTCTAATAAGTTCATGTGCTAACATAATATTGTCAAATATCAGTCTCCCCTTCACGAAAGCTGATTGCTCTTCACCTACTATATCTGACATGATACTTTGAAGTCTGTTTGCAAGTATCTTGGTAACTGTTTTATAGATGAAATTGTAACAATAAATTGGTCTAAAGTCACCTACAACACTTGCATTAGCAATCTTGGGGATAAGTACCAAAGAAGTAGCTTTTACCTCACTCAATAATTTGGCAGTATTAAAAAACTCCTTCACTACGGCTATGAAATCAGATGCAATTATCTCCCATGTTGTCTTGAAAAAGCATGCATTGAAACCATCCGGATCGGGACTTTTATTGTCATTGAAGGAAAAAATTGCATTTTTGATTTCAATATTTGTAACAGGAGAAAGCAATGCATTAATTTTACCTTCTTCTATACAAGCACCTTGTAACATAGCTGGATCAACAAGAATGACATTTGCTTGTGAACCCATAAGACTTTGATAAAATTCCAAAAAAAGCAGCTGCTACATCTGTTCTTTTCTTTCCATGATGATCAACAATGGTCCAAATATAGTTTCTTCTTTTATTTTCAGCAACAATAGCATGCATGTAGGAAGAGTTCTCTTCAACTTTGTTTAAGTGTAAGGCTTTGACTCTTTGGTACATTGAGCTCAGTTCAACTTCTCGAAGTTGAATATAATTAGCCTTAAACAGTCTTTCTTGATCAATCAATAGCTGGGAAAGAGAGTCTATGTAACACCCCCGACTTTCTAAGGATATAAAGATCTTATAAAACTATAAATAATTTTTAGAAAATTTCGACAGAGTTTCCCCTAAAATAGGGCCTAACCATCCCGCCGATAAGGCAAGATAAACCTGCAAACAAATATTTTCAATTAGCCAACAACCAAAAGTGGAAGATGACCTAAAGCGGGGGCATTACTGCCACATCCTCCACACGATCGAGGATAAGGCTATACACAACAACTACAAAAAAAAATCAACTCGCCTTGCCGCTATAGAACAATCTAGTTACCTAGCTTGAAGTAGTGATCAAACCAACAAACCAATAACCAAATTAAACCCAAAAGCTTTAAAACTTTATTACACAAACCCAAATTATAAACCAAGATGCCTAAGGCTCGCAAAATAAGAAAGAAAGTTCCCACGGTTGTAATCGGCCTTACTCCCCAAAATGATTACCTGCGAAACCAATTAGTAGCCTGCCGTGGTTTTACACGGCCGGCCCAGAAGAAAGAAAGTCAGTGGACATACTGGTAATCTCAATCTAATAATAAGATAATTAAACTTTTAGGAAAAATAATAATAATTTATAATACCTTGAGATAAGGCATCATCCTTAAAGAAATATGTGTTAAACATTCATATCACGCTAACAAGTTACGTAAAGATATCACAAAAGTTTCAATAGAAAACCATACACGATCATTCATCACACCTCTTGGTGTTTAACCAACCTTTCACATAATCTCACAACTTTCGCCCATTTGACTTTCCTTTATTTCATATCATTAAGATACTTTGTATTTAAATCTTATTCTTTCAGGAAGAGAACGGGAATAGACAAGAGAACTAGAGACTCATCCATAAGGATGCCCGGCTTATGGCCTTTTGTATTAAAACTCATCCATGAGGGTAGCCCTTGCCCATGGCCTTTCGCACTTTAATACTCACCCATAAGGCAGACGCATGCTCATGGCCTTTCGTAGTCTAGTCTTAGTCTAACTTTAACCTATTCGTAGCTGGTCAGCTAAACTATCTCATTTATCTCATTAATCTAGTGTGCACACTAATAGATGAACTGGAAAGTTCCTTTCTTTTCATTTGAATACTCATTCGTAACATTCCTTCTCCTTCTCTTAATCAACATAAACTCAAATACTTATTCCCCTCTAGTATCTCTATGGTGACACTTGGGTCACGTAGAGGTGTAACTAGAGGGTTCCTATTCATCACTCTCGGTGGCGCGAACACCGAGAGCTTCTTCCCGATATTTGATACTTTGTATGTCTTATTTGAATTATCTTTAGAATGTCAACATCATAGCTTATGAACACGTCATAACTCCATTTCCATAACAATGGTGCCAACAACTTAACAACTCAAGCCACTAACCATATCATCGTCATTTATTGTGCACAATTAGAGAATTTGTCAAATAGAATAATATAAATGTACAAAACCTCATCAAAACATCACCTAAATCTCATGGCTATCTCCCTTACATGTACACAACTCAACCGAAAGTCATTAAAAGGCCACACAACAAGCATTTCCATTACCACATATCAACCATCACACCGTACAATAAACAATGAGGCACAAATCACATTCTAACTCTCATTTTAACCAATATTAAACACAAGTACATCCTATAAATGAACAATAATATGACATACTCAACTCTAAAAGTAATCATTTCTTTAATAATATCAAGGTAGTAGTAATGAGATTACCGTAAGTTATAATCTTATTGTCCGAGGCCGCTAACCAAACTCAAATGTGCGTTTTTCCGGCTTCTATTTATACTCATAAGTTAAAGCATCTAATTAGTTATACTTAATTAACTACATAATCCAAAACCTCTCAAATGATTAATTAAAGACTAAATAGAAAATACTTTACTTAAGAAAATGGAGCTTGAATAAGGAAAATGGGATGTGAGGAGGCTACCTATTTTGATAGGGCCCACAAGGGCCACAACAACCCTTTTGGGTCACGTGGGTCACCCCCATGGTGGCCATGACGGTGGTAGGTGGTGGCCGCGTGTTCAAAGAGGAGGAGAGAGAAGATTAATGTAAGTATGATAATATAAAGAGAGAGTTATAGGAAATGAACATGCAATAACATATATAGGTACCCGGGGGTCTAAAATGAGTGGTAGTGGTGGTTGATGGCGGTGGTAAGCGGCGGCGATGGTGGTGGCAAGTGGGTGACGAAAATAGAGAGAGGGAAAAGTGAGATTTAGAAGAGATGGAATGATTAAGGCTTGTGTATATTGTTTTGAGTGGTGGTGGGTGTTTTCCGGCGTCTAGGGGTGTCCTCCGGCAAAGGGGAATGGTGGTTGGTGTGGTGTTTGAGTGTAAAGTAAGGTTAAGAGAGAGATTGCTCTGTGTGGGGGTGGTGGTGTCGAAATGGGGGAGTGAGGGGGAGGAGAGTGTGTGGTGTGGGGGTGTGTTTTCCTTTTGTGGTATTTAAATGAATAAAAATCTGATTTTTCTACAGGTTCATGACTAACTAATATAATAAGTTGGGCAATTACACCACAAAATTTTGTTTGCTCAAGTGGTTAAGGCATACACATTTCAACCCAAAGGTTTTGGGTTCAAATCCCTACACACACGTCTTTATTTTCTTTTTCTCAAAAATTTCTTTCCAAAACAACCCAAATTTTTTTTAAACATAATTACACTCATTCTAAAATATATTTATACATCTCAAAATACTTATTAAATAATTTAAAATTATTGGGGGTATTAAAGTCTAATAATAATGCTTGACAGTTTGACCATTCTTCCAAGGCTAAACTAACTCTTTTCTTCAAGTCAATATAGTTTGCTTTATGAAAAGCTTTAAGAGCACACTTTACTTTTTTCAGTTTTGTAACAAGCCTGAACATAGCAGCGCCAATAACTTGGCAATCCCATGCCTGAGAGACAAGCTGCATAAAAGAAGCATCAGTAGTCCAACAATTCAAGAATCGAAAAGGTCTTTTCATATCTATTTTCAAGTCAGTGAATTTGATAAGTGAAGCTGCATGATCTGATATGCCTGGTGGAATAAATGACACATCAACTTGAAGTGAGCTATGTAGCCAAGAAGGATTAGCTAACACTCGATCAAGTTTGCAAGATACTCTAGTAGCTTCATCTTGATTATTAGCCCATGTATGAAAGACACCACTGGCAGAAAGATCAATCAAACAAGCTTGTTGAAGACAATCATTGAACTCAGAGATATCCTGCCAGTTACAAGGAGTTTTACTACTTCTTTCATTAATGTTTTTGACAACATTAAAATCCCCACTGACTATTGTTGGGTTTTAATCCGTACTGTAAGTGCACAGTGTTGTTGTAGTAGTATAGGCAGGTACAGGTCATTTCCACAAGGACAGAGTTTACTTCTTGGGTTGGTAGTATCTATATAGCTAACTCATTAAGTACTTCAGTTGACAGTAGTTAAACTTCAGTTTTGTCACCTAACCGAAATTTAACTAGTGTAAGACGGATAATTATAGTAACCGAGTATTTGAGCTGGATAAAATTTGAGAG
>ONZK01003060.1:20266-30634 GCA_900322385.1 Pharnaceum exiguum
AATTGAGTATATGAACTGCTGGAGTTTTCTACAAAAGAACTACAAACTATTGCTATCTAACGCTATGCTACGGTGAATTGGTGTGTCTTTACAACTGAGCAATGTCATGCATTTATAGCAATGGAATGTTGTGTGAATGCACGAATGTTTTCTACTACTAGATTGTGCTATAGGTACAACGGTAGCTCACTCTAGCTACTGCTCTTTAGGCCGGTTAGTTTCATCAGTCAAATATGACGATCCTCCATTGTACAAGCAATGTGGCAGCAAACATTGAATTGTATTCTACGAAACACATTGAAAGCATTTGTTGTCATTGATGAGGTAGGTGGAGTCATGTCTCATTTTCATTTTTTTTTCTTCATTCAATGCCTGTCGTAATTCTTTTGGTTTTCGTCCTTTATCTCTGGCTTCCTTCACTTGTATTATTTCCACTTCAGCTAAACTTTATTCAGTTCCTACAAAAATATATAAAATGCTAATGTAATACTTGATTATAAGCAAAAGATAACTAGTTAAGGGTGTAAAATATGTATGAAAATGGTACTCAACAACTATCCAAGGAAGTGTGATTGCAGAAGACAAAGCATACAATTCAGCCCATAATTCTCTTCTTGCTTCACAAGTATTCAGAGCATAGACAAAAGTAGCATAGAAAAAAACACCAGTTCTTCTATTACACACAGAGCAGTGTATACTTTGTGATGAAGCCTGTAAAACCTGCACATCAACAAAAGTTGGGTTCCAAAATACCCAAATTCACCCATTATAATGATGATAGTAATTTATAGCAAAATCAAACATTCGAAACTTCTTCATAAACTTTTTTTGAATTTTTTTCTTTCACCCTTAGCATGTTTCAAGCAAAGCACCCAAAACTATTTTACTAAGCACAAGACACTTTTGAGTGTCTTGCTGCTTTAAGAGGTCATTAAGACTTCTTATGTTCCAAGTGAGAATATTCATTGATCAATGAGGGGTGAAGTACCCCCACCTTTGTCCAATGCATCACACAAAATTTCCTTATTCTAAGGAATTGTTGTAGGCTCATTCTCAATAGTGGAAACATATTATATTTGTCATTTTCTGTAGCCAATTCTTCATTACTGACAGGTTCATATCTATTAGATGCTTGAATCTTCTTTGCACTTGTAGTAGTGGCTTTTTTCTTTGAGGAGAAGTGACAGGAACAAAGCCTTCAGCATCAACAACTTTGGTGGCAGTATTAGCTACAGGTGTAGCTGTTTTTTTTTAGCCTACACTTAGCTGAATCATGCCCCAACTTATGACAACGTTCACAAAAGAAGGGAACCCATACATTCATATTCGATTTTGTGGACATATTTTTGACCAAATGGAGTGCTCAAAAGAATCTCCATTTTCAAGGGTTTAGACACATCAACCTGAACCAATTTTCTAGCAAATGAAATCTTACTTTTTCTAGTAGTATACTGGTCGGCAAACATTGGTATACCTAATTTACTCGCTATTTTGCTAAGAGCCTTCATTGACCAAAAATAGAAGTCCAAGTTTGGTAATGTTACCCATACAGGTACTTCTGTGACATGTTCAAGCTCCTCACTAATCAAAGGATGCCACGACTTTAAAACTAAGGCATTCTTTCCATAATGCCAAATGCCTTATTTCAGAATTTTCTCCTTGTCTCCTACGTTCTCAAAACGAATGAAAAATCAGCCTTTCTTAAAATATAAGACCTTTGGACTGACAACATTAGTCCAAACCTTATCAATGAACTCAATCATTTCATTCAGTTTTAGATTTTTCCCCAGACCAGTACCCACTAATTTATTTTCCCAATAAGTCAATTCATCCGCAATATCCTCTTCATCTATTATGACTTCATCAGAAGCAGAATAAATGAAGTCTAACTTCATACCAATATTACTCTCCGAGGATTTTCCAGTAACCTTATCCTTCCAAGATAATGTTTTCGAGCCAGTGTTAACCTGAGACTTAATAGTTGTTCCCGAAACAGAGTTTGCAGAAACAGGGGGTAAAACAACATCCGTGTCTACATGAGATCCATTTTTTTCCCGAAACAGAGTTTGTAGGAACTAGGGGCACCATATTATCACTAACTGGCACAAAACTATGACCAATAGAAGGAATCGAAGAACCTGATTAACCGACTGCAGAAAAATCTTCAATAGCCATTGGGATCTGAGAACCTATTTTTTCTTGCTACGTTTCATTGTTTTTCGATTGAGAGGTGGCCGATGAATCGCCTTTTGAAGGTGTAGATGAATGCCTCTTTATTTTGGTGGTCTACCTCGCCGTGCCATGAGAGAATCAAGAAGAAGTCTGCTTTTTGTTTGCTCATACTTATGGGGTGTTTGGGAAGGAGTTGAATTTGATAGATGATTATAGGTAGCTTATTTTGACTGGCTTATTTTTGGTAGATGATTTGACTAATTTATTTAGGTAGCTTGTTTATAAGAAGTTTTGGTAAAATAAGCTGGGATAAAAGTAATTGATTTATCATTAAATGACCAAAATACCACATTCATTTTGATGCCAAAATAATAAGTTTGTTGTTATTAATGATGGTAAAATTTTCAAGACCACTTTAATATGAAAATAAGCTGGGTAAATAAGTTGGGGGGTTGTTGCTTCTTTTGGGCAGCTGGCAAATAATCTTCTCACCGAATATGTCTGAGAGCTTATTTTTCTGATCAAATCAGCGGCAACCAAATAGCCTGCCCAATAAGCTTGCAACCAAACTCCCCCTTAACCACTTGGGAGGTTTTGTTTGCTCATACTTTTGTGTAAATTTTTTTTTCAAAGGATACATTGATGAGTAAAAGCAAAATTAAAAAAGGAAAGTGTGCTGCACCAAGCCCTATGGGCTAGGGCGTATACTTCCTTTACTACATAATTTGTATCAGAATTTAAAACACAAAAAAGGAGTCAATTTCTGATTTTTTCCCCGTCATAATATTTTTTTAAGGCCCGTCATAATGTTCTCACAATTTTTCACCTGAAGGTTTATTTGTCACAAAGTCACATTATCTTTTTTCAGTCTACATATTTGTCATATAATTTTAAAATTTAACTAAGAGCACAATTTAGAATTCGTACAAAAAAGGGTATACTGGATTCAATCTCAGTCTTTCGTGATTTATTAATTCATTTTCTTTTAATCCAATAATAAACTATGAACTGATATTGAAGTGGTACACAAATTGGCACAGCATTGTGGGATACCAAAGACGGACTGTACTTGATTATCAAAGTTCAATTTATGCACTAATTATGTTACTTTCTCCTCCTCAAAAGATCACTAATTTGAGGAAATTGTATTTAATTAGTAAGAAAAATCATAGTCACTACATTATATTATTAAAGTATTTTTAATGTAAAATTTTAATAAAATTAAAAATATTTCTTAGTTAATATGATTGGTTAAAAGGGTGCAAAAATTGATCAAAAATGTCATAGAAGTCGGTACACATAAGTAAATATAGAAATATTAGGAGCAAAGGACTTGTCTTTCTAATTACCATAAAAAAGTTAATAAATTTGATGGTGATGAGAAGGTATAAATTGAATGATCTTAATTAGCTTAAACTAAAGTTAATTGAAAAAACAATGCCTAAAATTTCAAGAGATAAGGTAATTAAGGAATGACATTACCTACACCGGGGTTCATTTTTTCCAATAGTTTAGGTGTAATTTTTTTTTTTGGCAAAAGGTTAGAAATTTTATTGCCAAGCTCAAAATAAGCGTATCCTTATAGGTATAATTATTGATTAGAAACCACCTACTAGGTAGGGTTTTCCTTAATGAGAATCATTCATCTAATTACGCCTTAACTACTCCATACATCTTCGGATCACACCATAAGGTGCACACATCTGTTTAATTTCCTATCCTTTCAACAATACAATAAACTAATTATAGTCCATATTTCGTTTTTCATAGAGTTCCATATTACATCAGTAGTTCTTCTTTGCTTCCTGGAAATTCTCCAGTTTCTCTCTTCCCAAATATGATACATAATGGCACTAATGGTTGCATAGATCACATGTCAGCAGAATCTTGGTTTAGTTGTAAATTTATTAGCACATTAAGTAGAAAAAATGTTTTTTTTTATAGTCTTACAAACTATTATATTGACCCATAAGCTGCTCCATAGTATCTTCAATTAAATTAAAAAATAATGCCAATATTATCCCATGTGCAAGTCACATTTTATTTTTAAGTCACTTGTTTCAATTTCGTTCCCTTTATTTTTGGGAAGAATTAAAACTTGGACATGGGGTAGCATTTTGGATTTTATTTAACCTTAAAGGTATACTACAAGACTAAGGTATAAAAAAAAGGTAATATTTTGCACGAGCGCGCACACACACGATCACACATATATAGCATCTGATGAGAACTTACTCGGTGAGAACTTCCAAGAGAACTATTTTTTTCACTACTTAACAACTTAGTTCAACTCATTTATCATTACTACTTTACTTTGTTTATTCCACATAACAAATTTGTCATTGCTAATACCATTTTTTTCATTAATTGCTCCACAACAAAATTTACATTGTCACATAACTAAATTTTCATTGTTCAACACTTTTCATTCATCAAAGACTAAATTTCCGTTGTCTAACACCAAATATGTTTTTCATTAACCAGCAAGATACTTTAAGGTTGTGTCTTATTCGTTTACAGGTAACTTGAACTATACTAAATTGATTTTTATTGAATTGAATTAGAAATAACTAGTTACAATTATAACCAAACTAAAAAATGAATTGAAAAAAAAAACTAAACTAAACCAAAAATTGGCAAATTATACCATACACTCCGGTGCAATTAGCTCTGTACACCTCCATTTTAAACTAGGTGATTAAATATTGAGACTTTATATATATATATTTTTTTGAAGAGTTGGGCCTAAGATGAGGGAGGAAAACAAAGGGGGTGTACACTGCAAGGTACACCAGTTAATACGATTGAAATTTCCCGAAAATAACTATATTATTAAAAAAATAATATAATAATTATAATTCTAAATTTAAAATAACACAACCTGAAAATATAACAGCTTTGACATAATTTTATAGATTCAATTATTACTATTTTTTCCATTGTGTCTTTCCGGTGTGAATTGTGATGGTGTAACTAGTTAAGAAATTGAACTACTCCGTGCTCTTATGCTCTTTAAATTGGGACCATACCTTTTGTAGTGAATATATTAAAGCATTAGACCATCTTTTCTTTTCGGATTTTTCACCATATATCCTTATTCGTTTGGTTAATTCACCATATACCCATGAATTTTAGTGTGGCATGGGGTACCCTTGAGCTTTAAATTATTTGTACGAGATACCCAGCCTTAACTAACAAAAGGAGGATGACGGTAATTATTTTGACGTGGTACATGATTATTACTTTGCTAAAGTTGTGCGATAGTTTCTACCTATGTTCCAGTGGCGGATCCAGAACTCGGAACTATGTAGGGCGAATAAAAGATAAATAATAATTTATAAAACTGATCTTGAAAAAGTAAACTACAATATCATTACAATTCAACTACTAAATCAAACTAGTAAACTACAAGCGCTCCCTACGAGTTTTCAGGTTTTGAAACCGTTCCATCACAACTTCATTGGTGACTTTGTCAAGCAAATCTGCTTCAATATAACAAATTAAGGTATCATTCAAGAATTGATCCCCAATTCGACAACGCAAGTTTGTCTTCACCACCTTCATTGCAGAAAAGCACCGCTCAACAGTTGTAGTGCCAACATGTAAAGGCAATGTAAGTTTTAAGAGCCAATAAACCAAATGACATGAAAATTGTTTTCTTGTCTCCACCATCACTTTGGCCAGATCGGTAAGGCCCTTCAATTTACTAAATCTCTCATTGTGTTGCACACTATCGATATAAACGCCAAGTTGAAGTTCCAAGTTCTTCCGGTCTTCACTGCTAAAATCTTCGAGATATAACTCGGCTAATCTCATCAAGCTTTGTGGGTGAAAGTCACGGAAGGAACCAAGTGGACTCAATGCAGATATACATGTAAGTAATTCTATGCTCAACTCATTAAACCGATCATTAAACTCTCACTTCAGCAAATCAATAACATCAATAAATCAATCAATATAATAATGATGATAATTGCTTAATTTATTCTTTACGCGTGGCTTCGAAGGATCAATATAATCTTCCTCCATATCAATCATAGAGAACTCATATTTTCAACGAAATGAAGGGGTTTTGTTCAATTCCTCACAATAATCGGAAATCTTAGTCAATAGAAGATTCCAACCATTATCCTTAAAATTTTGCACTTGTGATTTCGTAGATGTGACAAATGACATAGCATTCAAAATGTCTTGATCTTTCCTTTGAAGAGATGATGACAAAGTTTCAGTGAGCCCAAAGATATGCAACATAAATTGCAAATAGAACAAAAAATCAAATGATTGCAGATAATTTTTAAGACCAATTGCTTGATGTATTTTCGATTGATATGTGCCATCCACCTCAAGATATTCAAGCACAATCATAATAGACTCAAAAAGTTCAACCACACGTCGGAGAGTCTTATAATGCGAGTTCCAACGTGTAGTAGCAGGCCTCTGAAGTGGAAGTTCTTGATTTAAGCCTGTTCCAGTGCTTATTTGACCCCTACCAGTTGCTTCTACCACTCTTTTTTGATGACTTTCTCGAATCATATCTCTTCTTTTGCAAGAACCTCCAACCACATTCAATAAAAGAGAGATCATTTCAAAGAACTTCCTAATATCATGATTATCTTTCACAATGGCTACAACAATCAATTGAAGTTGGTGAGTAAAACAATGCACATAATAAGCCGAGCTATTTTCTCTCATAATCAATGCTTTCAAGCCATTGAACTTGCCACACATATTACTTGCACCATCATAACCTTGTCCCCTAAATTTTTTCAAACTTCCAAGTTGAGAAAGTATGGAATCAATGGCCGCTTTAAGACACAAAGAAGCGGTTTCTTTTACATGAACAATACCAACAAATCTCTCTTTAACAATTCCACAAGAATCAACAAACCGCAAAACCACAGCCATTTGCTATTTATAAAAACAATCACTTGACTTATCAACCAACAAACCAAAGACATCGTCACCCACATCTTCAAGAATAGACTTGACTACTTCTAGTGCAAATCAGTTAGCTATGCCTTTTTGGATGGTTGGAGAAATCATTTGGCGATGCAAAGGAGCATTTCGCAAGACAACTTTACGAACAACCTCACTTTGATTCGCAGTATACTTAACAATCTGTAGAAAGTTACCCTTGTTTTTTGACACTTCTGACTTATCATGACCACGATGAGGTAGCCCTTGGTGCAATAAAAGTCTAGAAACATCAAGAGAGGTATTCAATCAAATACGATATTCATTTTTCGTACGTAGCCTCACTTTGCTTATAAAGAGCAGCACCAATTGATTGGTTTTGATTCAACAAATCATCACATTTCTTCAGTGCCCTGTTGTGAAAGCTATTAACATCGCCCACATGCTTTGGGAAACTTTCTGTTCTATTCCAACTAGAAAACCCATCACTTACAAATGCCTTACTCCCTCCTTGATTATCAAATTGATCTCTAAACAAGTAGCAAGGCAAAAAAAATGCTTTATCCTCTTTGATACTATACTCCAACCAATCACCATATTTATTAAACCAGGCAGGAATAAAATGCCTAGGATAATTCCCAATCATTTTCGTAGGAAAAACATGGCCCCGAGGTTGGAATGGACCTCTAGCTAAATACTTCCGGCCAATTTCATCTCTCAAATTAGGGTGATATTCTGGCTTTTTTTTTCCTCTCAGCAGGGAAGATTATCCAAGTCAATTTCTCCACTTCCATCAGACAATTTTCTTTTGTAATATCTTTCCATAATTAACTGTCTCTGTTCAAAAATAAGTATCAATTTCATATAAGAAACATGTTATACCAAAAATCTACCTAAGCTAAATCACAATATTATTACTAGATTTTAAAAATTAAAACTATCAGACCACTTCACCAAAATTCACATATTTCACAACACCGTAAAAAAAAATCACAACAAGCAATAGCCACTATATGGGTAAACAATCATACAACATAACTTTATTACTAATATCAAGTTTGGTTGACAATAATTAAGTTAAAAAAAATATAAGAAAAAATTAGGTATTAAGAATTTGAGATGAGAGGAAATTAGTAATATACAGTGGAGTGAGTCAAAGAAAGTTTTTGTCTGCCCAACTGCACTCGCCACCAAGCAAGGCCACCGGAATCTGGAGAGCCGGTCGATCAATTTTTTTGGGTGAAGGCGTCCTGTTTTTTTAGTTGCTAAGGGGTGATGTGAGTTTGGGGGGAAAGTAGTGTCTGCCAATAATGTAACTGAACTGAAGAAATATTTTAGAAAGGATTTTTGATCGGTGGAAAATAAAAAAAAATGTGTTGTGTAGCACTGTAGGATGCGTGCCAAATTGCTGAATTTACTAACATAAAAATACCATATATATGGGCTAATCGCATAAAAAAAATACCAAATGGGCTTCGTATGTAATTGCTAAATCGCAAATTGATATTTATTAATTGGAACTTAGGCAAAAAAGTAATGTGCAGAGTATCGAGGCGGAGATCTCTGATTCATCTAGAAAGTATCAAACCAGTGAGCTAACTTTATGTTTGTGTAACTTAGGTACGGCAAATTGATATATTTAAGTAAGCTAGTATATCATTTATAGATTTTTATACACATACGACCCATTAGTCACGTAGAGGCCTAGGTCCGCCCCTGCTATGTTCTTTTCTAGTTGTTCCTTCATTTAACTCTTATTTACACCATTAAAATCCCAAAAATTACATCCTCATACTCCATACTAAGGCCATATTCAGCAAGTATCTTTTAGTATCTTTTGTTAGTTGTTAGCTTTTCATTGGGTCAAAACACTACTCTTTAAGTGTTCGGTAATTTCGTTTTTGGGGGTAGTGGCTAACTTTTGAAGCAGTGTTTCGAAAAAGCTACATAAAGTACCTTTTGGGGATAACTGGTAGCTTTAGAGATAATTTTACACTTATTTATACAATTATCAGCTACATAAACAGCTACTTTTTATCGAACAATTCATTATACTACAGCAACAACTACCACAACAGTTAGGGTCAATGAAAACAGCTAACATCTACCCATACATTAACAGCTACCATACAACTAATTTTGCCGAACAAGGCCTAAATCCACATAACCCCGTCACTCCTTTCTAAGGGAAATTTTGTCATTCAACTATCTCATTAGGCGGCGCTGGTAACAACAGGTATAATGTGCAAAAATAAATTAAAAAAGAACGAGGATACACTATCTATACCACATACAAAATTAAGGAGTATATGGTGAAATATATACCAAGGTATATTGTGAAAATCTGTTTATTTTTTTTCAATGAGTAAACAAAAGTTGGGGATTCTCAACTCAAGAGAAACCTTTAATCTATTTGTGAAATCCAGTATTTATAAATTATTTTATAAATGTTTTAAATGATTTTTAATTAATTTTGTGGAATTAATTTATTAATTTCACATTATTAATTCGTTTTATTAAAGGGGAGACGTTTTTATTATTTATGGGAATTTTCTGATTTATTTTAGGGGATTGTTTATACAAAGTTAACCCTAGAAGGGAGCCCTCATACAGTGTTTTAACAGTTGCAAATCAGCCTACACTGTATTCTTTCCTCCTCTCTCTCACGTCACTTCTCCTCTCCCAAACCCAATCTCACTTTTCATTTTCTCTCTCCCCGACCTCCACTCTTACTCGCGCGCGTGTGCGCCCATATCCGGCCGCCCGCCGTCAACGCTCGTCCAGAAACGCTCGCCACTTCTCCCCCTTCGTCGTACGTGTACGGATCTGAGTGGTGGAGCACTCACACTCTCTCTCTTCTCTCGTTTTTGAACCGGGTTGTGGGAACCCGTTTGGGTTTTGTTTTGTCGACACCCACAAGTGATGGGTGGCTCGACGCTGCGCCAAGACACACCGACGGAGGAGGCGACTCCGTCTGGCCATGTCGCGGTGGTCACGGTGGGCCCCTGGCTTCGTTTCAGCTGTGACCCGTTTGAGCGTTTGGTCGACCCGCGAACAGGATCCGACCCGCGTGGGTTGGTTTGGGTTGTTGACTTGTTTTGGTCAGTTTGACCAGTTTGACTGATTTGGGTAATGTAGACGCCCGGGCCCCGTCGCCTAATGGGGGATCATTAATCCCCGTTCGGTTCTAGGTAAACCCAATTGTCCACCCGCGTGGGTAGGTTTGAATGCTAATGCTTAGGAGTCGCCACCAATTTTATTAAGTATAATATACTATTAGGA
>ONZK01003061.1:12099-23942 GCA_900322385.1 Pharnaceum exiguum
GTTAGTTAGTTTAGTTTAGATACATCCCTCAAGTTGATCTAATTGCCTAGATAATTAGTTGATTGACACGTTTGGGTTTCACAACCGTTCCCTTGGGATTCGACCCGTATTTGCACAAATACGTACAACTACGCCGTGCACTTGCGGTTAGTTATTACTCATCAAGTTTTTGCCCCTACAGAAGGTAAAATGACTCATGTTACTCTATATAAAATGAACCCCTAACATAAATTTACAAAAAATTGGCAAAAGAAGAAGGTAAAAAATGATCCCTACAGAACCAAATAATGAACACTGAATAACATATATAATGATCCCTAGTATAGAATTACCAAAACGTGCAAACAAAACACATCTCAAAGTCATAATCACCCTCTACATAACATTATAATGAGCTCTTTTTCGATGCACAATGAAACCTAAGCATAAAAATGAAACAAAGTAACACAACTAATTATTTGGGCGAGGATATTGACGAAATACAACAAAATTACCTGAAATTTCTTCAGCACGTTCATCTTCGCCCATCATAACATCATTGAAAGAACTTCTATTAAGATCATAAGTATCATTATCTTCATTTATTTCCATCTTAAAAAACCTTAAAAAATTAGACAAAAAATTTATTTAATTAAAATACGAAAAATACAAATTTTTCTCTGTATGAGATCAGTTTGTTTATTTAAAAGATCATGAAAACATTAATTAGGAAAAATATAGGAGAAAAAGCAATAAAAAAACGAGATAGAAAAATTACCTGTTGATAGGGTAAAATGAACTACAATGACATCTTCAAGTTCTTTGTGAATTGAAAATAGAAGATATACGTAGGATTTTAATGGAGAAAAGGGGAGAGAATCATTTCTCTCTCCTGAAACGAAAGCGACGAAGGAAAGGAAAGTTTGGGGAGAAAGGGGGGAGAAGGAAAAGAAAGGCGGAGAAAGAAAGGAAAGAAAAGGGGAAAGAAAAGGGAAAGTCGGGAGGGACGGGGGGGAGCAAAAGACGGAAAAAAAAAGTCGAACCCGACATATTTACAAAAATGCCACCGGTCTCACACTAAGGTTAGTGTGAGACATCTCACCCAATTTTTTTGCGTCGAAGGTTACATGGACTTCGATCATTTCACAAGTATTCTAAAACATAAGGCAACAGAGATTTGTAGAGATATGGAGCTATCCATACATAATCAAGAATTGAACAACAAGCAGATTATAGAACTGAAGGAAATTTAGCAGTATTATTATCTCAAAAAAGGTTAGCTCTAGTAGAGTTCCCAAAAGTAGAATACGAAGAAGAAACCTCCTTTAATTCAAGCTTAGCATGACAACTAAGGTGATTAACTGGAGGGGAATATCTTTGAAGGATTTCACAAAATTGCTAATCTTGTTTGATTCATTAATTCACGCTATTTAAATGACAAAGAACTAGCACATGGACACTTTTTGTCACATAATGACACCTATAGGTTGCTTTGTAATCAGTAAGGAACAACCAAACTAGGAAGAAAGTATCCATTGGTTAATGGTTATATCATGCCCAGGTCAGCTGGACGAGCACTGCGAGGCTTATTTGAAAGGTATGGATATCCAATGTCTGTAATCAACCTATAGGACATCAAAGAACGATCGCATTTTTCAGCAATTACCCTTGAACTTTGGGATAATTCACCATATACCCATTAATGTTAAAAAATTCACCAGGTACTCCTGAACTTTGCTTTTCTTGCACGAGATACCCACTGTTGAAACGGAGCAGATCGAGACGCCATTAGTTTTTTCGACGTGGTGGCTCACTTGTATTGGGTAGAGGTTATGTTCAATGACTTACATACCCTTTATATGCAATATATGGGGTGGTCTTAGGGTGGTGTACGTTATTTGTGTTGTTTTTGTGTTGTTTGTGGTGGCCGGCTCATTAGAAAAATGTGAGGAGAGAGAGTGGGAAATCTGAAGTTTGAGTATTGGACCGATGATGCTTAGAGAGTTAGAGGGAAAAGAGTGAGAAAAGTAGTGTAGGAATGGGCATTTATGTAAATTAACATTGTAAATTAACGGAGTGAGTAACGCTGGGTATCTCGTGCAAAAAAAAAAGCAAAGTTAAGGGGTACCTGATGAATTTTTCAATATTAATGGGTATATTGTGAATTATCTCAAAGTTCAGGTTTACCTGGTGAAAAATCCGAAGAACATTAAGAAAACACTGCAAGCAATTCCACATCTTTAGAAGTATATAACTGCAAAGGGACGCAGCTTCACTACATTAGTATATAAGCTGCTGGATATCATCAGGTCTCTGGTAAGATACTAAGATCTTACTCCATAGTACAACAATAAAATTACAATATCAATCTGGTAGCCAACATAGAGCCAATAAGCCATTCAGCAGCATTTATACTAAACCTAACCTGAATGCCACTCACGCAACCTGAATATTGCAGGGGTGCGTTGTCTCAATTATAAAGCTTACATCTTCAAACGTCGATCCTCTTCCTCTTTTGCTGGCATTGCGAAACGTCCGTTACATATTTGCCTGGTCTCACTTCACATATGCATGAGGCGCTGGATCTCAAAAAAGTTATGGTATTTGAAATTTTGAAATCTGTAAACCTATTCAAATCTCAGTTTTGATCCAACATTTACAGCAGATATTTTCAGGCAACTAAACTCGATTGTCCTCAAACCCAATGATACATGCTTAGCTACGACGAAGTCGTGGCATGCTCAAACTCCTTATGTATACATTCAGTACTCGCATCATCAATCACAACACTAGTTTCCCTACAGTAGTTACCCTGAATTCTGTTCACTTCACATCAAGAATGCAGGATTTTCTTTTTGGTTGGTTATGAAAACATCAACTTTTCAACTAGCAATCACAATAATCTGGAATGCTAAGTAGCATGTAGCTATTTCTACTTGTCCTTCGTTGATGATGTGAAAAATATCATCCAGTAAATGCGGAATTACATGCTCGAATTCATATCAGCCACGAGAATCTCATAACCAAAATGGAGGACTCAATATTTGTTAGAAAAGTCATGAAGGGACACAAAAGAGCCACTCCCCTCATGGCATGTTTTTCGTATACTTCTATACAAAAAGAATATGGACAATGTCCATATCTCCAAGTAAAGACGTTTATAGCCTACTCGTTATCCTCTTCCTTTTGCAACTTGCTCCTTTGATGTAGACGATTATGCAGCATCTTGGGAGCTCGGGTTCGTCGATCAAAACCCCTAGTACAGATGAACCCTGCATGAAACCATATAAGATACGATCCAGAATAATTAAAGTTTAACCCGGCAACAACAAAAGGGCTTATGTCTATTATCCCTTGGAATCACCATATACATATATACCTTCCAAACAACAATGCCGAATTTCTCCCCATGTCAAACCTAAAATCACATTGTTAAAAAATTCAATTGTTTGGAAAAATCTTTCACATAAACCAAGTTCACAAAGGAGTATATTATTTGTCTTCCCTCACTAGCATATTACCATATAGAGTATTACAGTTATTAAAAAGCTACAATCTTACAGAAATTAAGAACAATTAGAGTATATATAAAAAAGATTCTACTCCATGCAAATTAAAAAGGCTATATAATAATACTCACAATGTTTTCTGATCAAGTTGGCATAGTCTTGGCCATAAATATCGTTGAATATCATTCTCATGAGGGTACCTGTCCAAAAAATGAAATAATAATAATTCATAACTGATTAAAAATCATCGCAAAAGAAATTAATCATAAATAAAGCATGTTCACAAGTTTTATATTATTGAGTACTTGGTGGAACTCACTTGACAAGATGATGAAAGAGAAGCCCGTAAGGCAATGGCTTAAGAGGCACCCAACCTAAGCGTACTGCTATTCTAGCAATGTTTACATCAACCTAAAAGAAAAAATAAAACAAAAGGGAGATAAAAGCAAAGAGAAACTAATTATACAAAAGTTTGAAGAGGTAATTATATGACTAAGATAAGTCACTATTCAAATCTTACAGGAAATCCATAATGCGGAAGTGTTAGAAGTTGCAAGCATTCAACACTTTTCAAGCCAAGCCAGTAAAAGCTCAATAGATAAGCCCTGAAAATGACAATTAAAAGGAAATGTAATATAAGTATATATATACTCCATCTAGTGAGAATAAAAATTAAATACGCATCTGTTCTAAAAAAAAAATCATCGGTTTTAAAAAAAAATATAAAAATAAATACATCAGTTTTAGATTAACTGTTTTATTTTATATTGATTTTTGAAAAATTTATCCAGAAAGGAAAGAGTACCCCACATAATAAATCGCCGATTTCGAGTAGATCGTTGAATTTACGGAATATTCATACTATACCCGTTTAAGCTAATTATAGCTAATTCATTATTATTAGATTTTGTACAATGAACCATAGAAGTTTCAGTTTTGCACTTTTTATACTCACAGCTATTATATATTAGGTATCAATTATTCATATAAAGTTGAAGGAAATTAACCATATTAAACATTTGATGTAAGGGTACTACAAGTGAAAAGATTAAATTTCAAGTGAGTTATCCTTAAAGTTTAAACGTATATCATAAAAATCCGTTAAATGTACGGGTTGGAGCAAAAGAATAATTGATTTATCTACGTTAATGCAAAATTAAAAGGCTAATTATCAAAATGAAGAAGAGAACTGTTTGAAATAGACGACATAGATGGATATTTGTGAATGTGTAAATAACTTACTTCGCTACGTGTGGTGGAGCATCACGCAACCATTCAAGATCAAGAGTACCATGTTGATCAACTAGCCGATTTAGAGTTCTCTGAAACATAAAACCAAGCATTAGAACTATCGTTTACATCTCAAAATTTCAATAACAAGCTAATTAACCAACTACACTTGGAAAAATGGCAGGGACATGGGTAACATTCCAAGTATTTCATGGTTCATTCTTCATAATTATTGCAACTAACACTTATAAGGCCTTCTATAACTTGATTTAATCTTGCATTATATTTGTATGTAGTTTTAATGATAATAATGTAAAAATACGCATCTTACTTGATTATCCGAACTAGTTTTAGCAAGTTGCTTAGGCTGCTGGTCGGTCCCCTTAAGGTTGACGCTGACATGTTACCATAAAAGAAATGAGAAAAAAGAGTTGAACATACTTGGATTTTGCCCGCAATAATCTGTTGTTGACCCCTGGTTCTAATTGCTTCCGCAATGTCTTCAACGGGCACCCTTCTTACAGCATCCCAATCAACTGCAGCTTGTACATCACGGTTCATGGGCCCAATTGTTACAAACCCAGATCTTATTTTTTCCCAATCAACCTTGCCCCTTTGCTCTGCTGCTGCCTTTCCTTTTTCTTTTCCATCGTATTCAGTTAAGAATGCAAACATCTCATTTATTGCTGCATCGTACTCTTTCGAGTCCATCGAACCAACCTTCTCTTTAGCAACTTTCTCATTAGCTGATTCCTCATATTTCGAAGCTATTAGCTTCATCATCTATCACACATCGCACATTAGGACCATCCTCATTGCCTTCCTCATCTTTAGCTTCCCCATTACCTTCCTCGTCTTCGTCAGGAAACTCAATTATCACTTCTGGAACACTACTTGACAATGATCCTTGGCTGCTAGTGCTTCCACAATCTTCTAGCGGAACTTCATTTATATTGCTTGATGGTCTTACGGGGTATCGAGCAGCCAACTCCATATAGGCATTGCTGAGTTGAGAAGATAATTTAATTTTGTGATGCAAGTAACATCATCTACAAAAAATTCGCTAGCTTTACATTATAATCGTATATCATACTTGGTATATACACACAAAAAATATGTGAACCCGTATCTTATAAATTTTTCTCTGGTATATACATGCAAATCAAACATAAACAACAAAATCTTACACCGAAAGAAAAACATAAACAAAAAAAATCGATTAAATTAAGAGTTCACCTGGAGAGGACATCTGATACATTTTGAGTAAGGAATACGCCAACTACTGAATCCAAAACTGAACCGTTCCACGTTACAAAATCTTTGCGACCTGCAATAATTTGTAGATTAGATGACTACGTACCTATGCATTAACATAATTTTCTATATTAATTTAAGCTTTATTTGACAACTGAAAATTTGAAAATGATTATAATTCGAGAGAGATATGCATATATCCATTCACCATCTAATTACATGAAAATAACTAAGGTTCATGCACGAATTGAAATAAATACATATTTTTTTCAAGAAATAAGAAAATTATTTGGAAAGAGATTCGTTATCCCTTTATTCATTAATAATTTGCGGAGCCAACAATTTTAGTTACTGATCATGCATAAGTTTTGGACAAAAACATTAAACGAGCTACTATCTAAAAGAAGTGGCTATTTTGTGAACATTTGGAGAAAATGGAGAACAATACCTAGAGTGTGTTCCATCACTGAAATGAATTTGGCTATTCTTGCAAGAAGCTTCATTCTTTCTTTCTTTTTCCAACATTACAGGATCATAATTTCTTTCAGTCCCATCTCCAAAGTTATCTTCCAAATTGTTCATCACGCTCCACCTCTCAATTGTGTAAGGATTATCGAAGACTTTCATTGAATCAAAATGTTCGGTCAAATTGTTCATGATTTGCTTCCATGAAGGGCCTTTCCACACAATATAAAACAGTTTTAAAATAGAAAATCTTAGTATTATTATCTCTAATAGGAAATTAAAACCATGGTTCTTGTAATATTGTAATCCCGAGTAGTAATTACCGTCAATGACATCCAAATACGCAAGAGTCAAATAATGATTTCTGCCTTTGCCTTTGCCCTTGCCCTTGCCCTTGACTATGCCTTTGCCTATGACTTTGACTTTGCCTTTGCCTTTGCCTTTAGAAGCTGGACATCCTTTCTTTGGCATGGCTATCTTCTCATCGTTGCCTTTAAATATAAATAAAAACAAAATCATGACAAGCAGGAGTTTTCTTCCAACAAGAACTGATGCGCCTCCATTCATGTTGAAAGAAGAAAAAAATAAAGCAAAAAAAGAAGATAATTAGGAGAAAACACTACGTTATTCATTTCGCCTGCTTACGGCTCTATCTTTACTTTCCGGTTTATACTACCTCAACAAAAAAATCCAAAACACCTCTGATAATGATCGGATGATGGATTCTGTAGTTTCTATTTCTCTTATTATTATTGTTTCTCAATGGGTACTTCGTACTTGCAATTTAGGTTATGGCTATAGATCACTAGATATTGGTGTCTTCTGTCTTCTGAATTGGGTATATAATAGTTTAGGATCATGAAGTGGGAATTGAATTATATGAGCTGATGTTGTTAAATAGCTTGTGCAAATGTGTAATGACCTCCGTTGTTTATTTGACTTCTTCAATACTAGATCAGTGTGCCAAAATGGCAAAAGGCTAGTTCGTAGTATTCGTGTTTTTTTTCTGTTTCTTATGAACTCTCAAGAACTTTACAAGGATTTAGTTCGTGTAATATTAGAAACTTTCTGCATTTATTTGGTCTTGGGGTTTGAATAGATTTTCTAAGTTCAGAGTTTTAGTGTGATTAGTTAAACCTCATGAGCTCATTATGATGTTTTGTGCTTATTTATTTGTGAGTGTTGGCAGTTTTGGTTACGGATTTCTATGCAGGTGCACCCACACAAAGCTATTCAAACTTGTGTCATTATTTTACACGGTGTTTTACAGGGTAACTTTGTTTCCTTTTTAATTTACTTTTCGAGGTTGTGTCATTTTTTTTTCTTTCTTAATACAATGTGGGATTCAAGATTTGCTTTGAAGTTAATCTCCTGCCCAGGGCATTGCCAATACTAGAGAAGGTGAGGTTTAAGTTTGCTTAAACAACATATTTTAGAGAAGATTAACTAATGTTTGCGCCTGTTAGGGCTATAATTTCATTTTAGTGGGTTCTTCCAATCTAGTCGAGGAAATAAAGCCTGAGTGGGGTTTCATGATGCGTTGTTCATGCCTTGTCTTGTATTTTGTATGTTCCAGGTTGCTTCTACAAGTCTACAAAAGCGAAGAAACTGCTTCTACTTTTTACACTTCAGGTTTGTATAAAGTATGTGAAGAGATTTGCCAATTCGCCTTGTTAGTTCTTGTGGTGGCATTTACTTTCTTTGAGTTTTTTGGTATTTATTTTTTTTAGGTGTTGTGTTTTGGTAATTTGATTGCCATGGCATATTTAATCTAACAGGGGTAAGTATGGTGTTCTATATAGTGCCTTCTTCTCTCATGACTTCGAGCTTTGCATAACTTATAAATTTCGTAAAACATTTTTGGTAAGTGTATTGACACAACCATTTTCATTTTTGAAGATACCCGTAACTTTTATGGTGATATTTGAGCATTATGTTTGGAATTGTATTTGGTAGCACTTTTGCGGTTTTTGTGGTTGAAATTGGATTTGGATTTAAATTATATTTGGAATATATGTATCTTAGCTTCTTTTTTTTGTGTGAATGTATATTAGCTTAGTTCAACAGTTATTCATCATATGGGATGAACTCTAGCTCCATACATCTAACAAAACTAAATTAAAAAGGAACATTGTTCAGTCTTGAATTACTTTGCCCTTTTTTATATTATATAAGCGGCTATAAATTCAAGATAGTTATTAGTTGACAAGCAATAGTCTCAAAATTTTCCACGATAAAAATTCCACCACGTCAAAATCTACTTACGAAGCTATTGTTATCTAAATTAAGGAGCCATAAAAAAAAAATGGGGGTTTGTTTCCACTTACTCGTGGTTAACGGAAGCAATGTCAATTTTAAGGCGGCTTATTAGCAAGTAATAATACATTTATATCTACAAAATCCAATATTAAAAGGTTGTTGATGGAGAATGAGAATAGAATAATAAATAAAAAATTCAGGAATCTTATGAATATTTATTATTTTCGTAGGTTTATTTATAAGGTATTTTAAAATAGTCATAATAAAGTTATTTTAGAATATTTTTTTACAACTACTATTATGAATACTTTGTGAAGTTTATTTCTTATTATACACTATATATAGAGGCTAACTTTCTCTCTATCCCTTTAAATTTCTCTAAACCCTTTTCTCTCTTTACGGTTACTCTTTTCTTCCTTTATTTTACATCAATTGTACTAGGCGATTAAAAACAAGGATTTTAGACCTTGTAACTCAAGAAGATATTAGGAAAAGATACATTTGACTATACATTTTGCTTTGTGTTGCATCTATTTGTACCTTTGTTGTCTTGTTGTTCTCTACCAATAATTCAATAATCACGCTAAGGAAAAACAGAATAGTTTCTAATAACAAATAAAGTAATTGTTGAACTCACCAATGATATGGGCATGTGTCTCTGAACCAGTAACTCTTTTGGCCATCGATCTCTTCTTCTGTAGAAACTTCAATGGAACTATCTCGTCATTGGGAAGTGCCATTTTCTTCCTACCCCAATCAATTGTGATTCGCTCGACTAATTTATCCATTACTTTAAAATCGGTAAATCTTTCCATGCGTTTGAGTTCCTGGATCGAATTATGACCTCTCTTAATCCTCTTCCTTAAATGATACTTTTCATTGAGACATTTAATTTCTTTAGGCCTCCTACAATAGACTCTTGTAATTTGGGGCTTTCTTTTGTCCTCATTACCGTCATTACCGTCCACTTGAGATGTGATCCTATCATCATTTTCTTTAGACCTTCTACAATAGACTCTTGTAATTTGGGGCTTTCTTTTGTCCTCATTACCGTCTACTTGAGATGTGACCTCTTTAGGCCGAGGCCTTCTACAATAGACTCTTGTAATTTGGGGCTTTCTTTTGTCCTCATTACCGTTCACTTGAGATGTGACCCTATCATCACTGTTCTCAAAAATGAGAGCTCTCTTACACACACTATCCTCATTATATGTAATATCTCTCCCTACTTGTGCTTGATTCTTGATAGCTTTCTCCCTAACATATTTTCTCTTTGGCTTATTTAGCTCTGGAGTAATTGGCATCGGAGTTTTAGGAAGTTTTTCCTTCTTTGGCTTTGGGGTAACTGGTTTGTGGATTTTAGCTACTGAAGGGACGTCTATTTTAGACCAATAGAATTTGTTTTGCCTTTTCTCTCCTGGCGTTTTATTCAAATCCATCACACTTTTGTGCTTCTTGGTCTTGTTGGGACTTCCATTAGATGCTCCATTCTTCTCCTTTTTTATGTCCTTCTCTATACCTAATAAATAATGTTTAAAAAAACTAAGAAAACCCAAATGATAATCGTGAAGAATTGAAGGACCGAGAAAAAAAAAAAACACTTCACTAAATCAACTATGTTCTATTCAGTTTTCATAAGGTTAGCTTATTTAAAGGCCTTTCTTTTTAATTTAGCAAGACATAAACGAACGAAGAGTAACGAGTCTGAAATTTAATTGATCCAAAATAATGTCAATACTAATTTATTTAAAGTTTGAAATCAATGTCACTATTTTGATCAGAGTACCTAAACATTCACTAAATGCATGTTTTATTCTAAAATGTACACGAGTTTTAAATCCTAATAATGCAACTAAAATTCAATTGTATGAAAATTTTATTTTCTATGCAAAAATGCAATCCTACACTATGTATGTACGATCACCAACCAACAACAACAACCATCTCATCAACCAAACAAACAAGCATGATACAATCCCCCATGCATGCTTAAACTTTTCTTCATTGTACTCAATGAAATTACATAACATAAATAAAGTAGTACTCGTAGAAAGGAAAGGGGGGTGAGGAGAGTTAAGAGTACTCACAAAGTCCCACGGGCAATGTAGGACTGGAAAACCGTTCGGACGGCCTCTGAGTTGGTGGAGTGGTCGGCGGCATGGGGGACTGTTGCTGCGGTGGATACAGCAGGTAGCAGTGTTGAGCGGTGGGGTCCATTGCATTGGTGCGACAGAAATGGAGTACGTGTGTAGGAGTTAGCGAAATGAGTAGTCGGGGTAAGGTTTGTGGAGTGAAGGGAAGGAAAGGAAAGAAAGTGGGCAATATGGTTATATGGGTAACTGATGTCGTGAGTGTTGTGGTCGTGTAACTGATTGGTGAGGAATTTTAGTGGGCAAGGGAGTTTTGTTTTGTGAGTATTGGAGTAATGACAGAAGAGAGGGAGGGAGATCGAGGAAGAAACGTAACAGCTCGTTCGGTTTCTGTTTTCTTTTTTCTATTTTCTTTTTTTTTAATTTGAATGAAGTGTTTGAAGTGAACATGGTCACGTTGAGGGACACTGCAGCAATACTCATATCTTTTTCCAAAACGCAATTAGTGTTTGGAAAACTAAGAGTGAAAATTTGTTGTAACATCAATTAGGGAGGGGAAAATGACAATAATTACACTTCATTTATTTATAATTTTATGTCATCATATAATTCATACTAAACCACTCGTAAATTAAAAAATTACAATACTAGCTAGGAATATGATTCGTTTATGTTGATCCTGAGTAAAATCAAAATAGTACGTAGACTAAAGTGTATATAATTCACTATAATTCACTTTATCTTGTACTAGTCTTTTTTCTTTTTTTGAGTAAACACATTGTACTAGGTACTAGGCTACTAGTACGATAAAAAAATAAATAATTAAAATAAAAAAAGCAGTAAAAACGATGGTATTGGCCTCGGTGCATGAATTTTTATTTTTATTTTTGGTGTAAAGGGAGGCACTGAGGTCGGTAAGAATCGAGCCCACAACCTTAAGGGTTGAAGGTGTGCTCTCTACCGCTTGAGCAAATCTCTCTTCTTCGGTGCATGAAATTTGACACTACATGCCATTATTATTATTAAATTATTTGAAAATATTTTTGCAAAAGAGAGT
>ONZK01003061.1:28673-39045 GCA_900322385.1 Pharnaceum exiguum
TCATTAGCATCCGCATTCCAACA
This sequence comes from Pharnaceum exiguum, assembly GCA_900322385.1. Taxonomy (NCBI): domain Eukaryota; kingdom Viridiplantae; phylum Streptophyta; class Magnoliopsida; order Caryophyllales; family Molluginaceae; genus Pharnaceum; species Pharnaceum exiguum. The sequence goes on from ONZK01003061.1 coordinate 28,697, forward strand.
CCCAACGGGTAGGGAAACGGGTTTACCGAAGATGGAACATTCCTAGTAGGGAAACGAGGGTGATTCCTCTCCCGAAAGGATTCCTAGGGCCCATACCTACATTAAGACGAGCTTGACCCAAGGTAGTGCAACTCGATTCGTCTCATTTCGACTTATCTTGTTATTTATATTATTTTATATGGGTTTTTTATATTTTTGTATCTAATAAATTGGAGATATAGCTCAAATTTTGAGTCGGAATATATAAGTAGTAAAAATACAATTTTGGTGATATAATATCCAGAATATTTTATAAATTTATATTAAAATGTAAAAAAAAGGTGAGCCCAGCTCGAGCTCTAAATGCACCGAGTCTGAGCCACAGGCCTTGAGACTCGACGATCTTCAAGCCGAGCTCAAGACAAGCCCGATGATCGGCGATCCGAGCTCGAGACTCATGTGGCTAGGGCTCGGTTCGGCTCATTTACACCCCTACTCCTAGTTTGACGAGTTCTTCTAAACCATAAATTGGTTCTGCATCTTAATTGCATCATTCATATAGTGTCATACGGGCCAACCTGTGGCGGAGCTAGAGTCATGCATAGGGGGTCATATGACCACCCAAAAAAAAAAGCCTTAAAAAAAATTACACCCATTTTTTTTTGTTTTTTTACCCTTGATATTTATATATGACACCCCAAAATAAAAGTTCTGGCTTCACCACTGGGGCCAACATTCTCTTTTTGGAGGTAAGTAGGTAACATGTCGAGAAAATGATATGTATGCAGAAACATGACACAGCTTTGAGGACAGAAAGACACCACGGAAATAGGGGAAGTGAAAGTGGTTAACTATTCTACCCAGGAACTTTTATGTGACAACTCTTGACTGCCGGCAAATTACTTTCTTTTTGCATGATGACAAGTAAAAGCTATCTGTCATTGGCTTAATCAACTGGAGTAAACCCTTGTGAATGTGTAGCGGAAGGAATGTTATTAAATGTTTTGGGGTGAGGCTAGCCGACCCCAATTAGTTTTGAGACTAAGCTATGTTGTTGCTGTTGTTGTTGTGTCGAGGATCGGCAGTCAAGACACACTACATCCGCAGGATGTATTGCTGAGTGGGAATGTGGCATCACAAGGAAAATTGCAGTATCCTGATTCTGAAGACAAGATTCTGGACAAGCCTAATCTTGATTGGTGAAACTCTGAGCGACAACATATGAAGTCCAACCAACAAAATAACCCACACACAGAGACGAGATTCCGGTGACAATAGATACAATACAGGTTTGCTCATTCAATTGAAGAAAATGGTCACTTCTTCACAGTTTTTGCGCAGGATTAACTGAATAATAGACGATGTAATCAAAGTAATTTTATTCAGAAAGATTTTCTCATCGTCGTTTACATTCACTGGGCAAGTACAGTAGATTTGGTCGCTGAGACCAACACTTCCAGAAGTGAGTTTAGTTCATGAATTACAGCTGATAAGAATACATCTCAAAAAGTACACAAATAAACTTGGCACATGTCAAGAATACATGGTCTCAACAATCAAAGTCCTTTCCTAAAGAACAAAGATATCAAAGCTTTACGAACAGAACATGAAGAACAGTGTGTATAATAAGAAGAAAATTCAAACTGAATCAAAAGGGAGCTCAACAGGCCTACAGGTTGAAAACAGTGTCCGGATGATCCACTCTCGGCCCAGCAAGCGAGCAGTAAGCCACAATATGAGACGGGTGATCAACCCTTGCAGGTTGACCATTGTCGCCATTATCATCATATTGATCCCCAGGAATGAGTTCAACGTTCCAGTACGGGCGAGCCATTTCATGCAGATGACCAAGACCTGGTTGAGATGCTCTGTACCCCTGGACCCACATGTATTTCAAGGACTTAAGTTGTGTTACAGCAATCGCCAGAGCCCGTTCTGTAAAGCAACAAGCTCTAATTTCAAGTTTTTGCAGGCTAGGACAGCCCTTAGAAAACTCCAGAAGCCCTGCATCAGTTTCTCCAACATACCCTAATAGCATCCACATTATATTCCGACTGTATTGGCCAATGTAACTCAAACCCACATCTGTCAAGCCACCCTGTCGGACGTATAACGCAAATCTTTGCAACCGTTGACAACCTTGTAGAAGCGCTTGAACCCCATTGTCAAGGGGCAAATCAGTAATTGTATCTTCCTGGTCAAGCAAGACAAGTCGGAAATCATTCAGCTTTTCCAGGTTTTGACCTATACGTTCCAAAGCTTCATTTGTTATATCAGTTACATACACCGCAAAATACTCTAGGTCTTGACATCCTTGCGCAATCGCAATCAATCCTCTCTGTGTAACCACACCAGGTTCAACCCCTTGTCCTTGATCATCTGCCCCTCTCTCAATCCGAAGCCTTCTCAACCTCTTACAAGTCGAAGATACAACCTCCAAACCCTGGTCACCTATCAAATTTGTTGTCTGTTTAAGAATAACAGAACGTGGAAATGAGAAACCAATAAAAGAAAGAGTCATTAGTCTAAAACGTCAAACAAAACATTTGAGTGTTTACGTGCTTATAAGTCGATACACATCAAGATTTCAGTATTCTAGTACCAATGTACCATGTATGTGTTTGGCAACACCCATATGTTTAAGCTATGACCTTCAATGTTGCTCCCTCGTTTCACAATCTTCTTCTTGTTTTAGTTTGGAACGGAGACCTTAGCTAGCAAAAAGACTCAACTACCCTTAGCTAGCACATGGAAAGAAAAGAGAGAACAATTCACATAGGTTTACATTGCATTTATGAGGACAATCCTGTCATAAAAAAAATCCAAACAAAGAAATAGGAAGAACGTTGTAACACCGATCAAAATGGAAAACAAGAAGACGATTGTGAAACGGAGGGAGTATTAGACAAAGCATCACAAAAAGTCCGGATTTCTCGGCACAAAAGAGCTGCTTATTATAAGCTCTGACTTCACTTGAAAACAGAGTTCACAAATCCGAGTTTAATGCATACTGCACGAATCAGACAGAACAAAATTTGAATAATGGCATTAGTCGAAAGACTTTTGTGACACGCTTTGATGGAAAGACGGAGGGGAAACGTAAGGAAAAAAAGCAATATGGAGTGGAGGAACACCAAAAGAAAGCACAGCCAAAGGAAAAGAAAATATTCAACAACAAGAAGACAAACACCTAAAAAAATACATGAAGGAAGGAAGTGAGAATGAACCATCAGCATGAAATTAAGAGAAGGTGGAAGAACATTATACCTCCAAAACCTCTAAATTGGGGCACCTACGAATTAGCTCACCGTGACCGTTACTGTCAAGTGCGGGAGCATATATAAGATCCAACTTCTTTAAACGATTGGCAATAGGGAAGAGCAGAGGTGCTTGGAGATTTCCCAAGTACATGAGACCCACAGAAGTCAATTGAGCCGGAAATACAATATGGGTGTACTGGTTATCCTCACTAACAGAAGCCCCACAGAACTCGCGCAACTTTATTGTTGAACGGAAAAAATTTACAAGTAGGGCCAAATCAGTGTCCCCAATTTTGACCGAGACTAAAGGACAATTTCTGGCAAGAAGCTCAAGATCTTCAACTTCTATTTGATCAAGAAAAGTCATATAGAAATTAAACACTTCAAGAACTTTATTATTCAGTGCTAGTTGGTGAAACCATTCACCACTTTTCTCCTCAATAATGCTGTCTTCCAAAAACAGGGTTTTCAAGTTCCTACAATTATATAATAAAACAAATCATCACCAACAATGTTTATTTATGTATAATAGTAGCCGCTATCCAATGACACAAAGCCAATGTGTGTACATGAATATTTCAAAGCATGTGCATACAAGCGTATGGTGCAAAAATAAACCATTCGCCTCAGTAGAAGCCAATAATCCACATTGATTAATTTTGGAGTTTCAATGTAACAACTACAATGGTGACAACAAATTGTTCCTTTTTTATCATTTTTTTATATTAAGAACCAACAAAGAGGATATGGAATCCTGAATAATAGTGACAATATAAATATTTATAAAACAACCAAGTAATTTGGCCCACAGGGAGACCAAAAAAGTCACTCCATTGCAAAGGTTGTCTATGAAAGTATGAAATGACAATCATCATTGAAAACCAGAGCATTTGCTACATGAAAGGGCATTTCATAGTATCCTACACCCCCTTTCCCAAAGGTTCCGTGCTTAAGAACACACAGATTAAGAGGGCACACCATTTGTTAACACCAAACAATCACTGTTAAAACACATTGTATTCACAACTTAGTAGCTGGATTTTCCGATAAAGAAGATCGGAAGATTTATATATATAAAAAACAGCATCAGTGCATCACCGATTAACTTTGATGGAAAAACTTCTCAAAGTATATTCACAATAAAGCAATCAACCCATAATCACCCAACTTGCCCAAAACGGTTCTTCAAACAAATGAAACTCACAAACATACTTTGAGAGTTCTCCACAAACATCAACAGGAGGCTATCCAAATATAATTTACAAAGTGCCCTTCACTTAGCAAGACCCTAAAAAAGTTTCTACTTTAGTAGTGAGGGTGCGGACCCACGACTTCAAGTGTACGAGATGTTTACCTACTCATGATGATGCTTAGTCAACTACATTTGTTTCAATTATTTTTACTTTAATTCAGCTCAATTCGACTGGGAAAACTGATTTAAATTGGTTCCATTTGTTCAATACTTCTGCAAATGTACAAAATGAGCCCACAACATAACTTTAAGATCATAATGAAGGAGTTCTGAGATCATAACAAAAAGTCGCTCCAATCAAATCAACTTAACAAGATCAAATCATTAGATTGTTTTAATAGACTTTGGTATATACTTACAAGTCTCAAAGAATCTGTAGTCGTTCATTAAAAGAAAAAGAATCTTTAGTGCAGTAATATGTTTTCACACTTGTTCTACCATGACAGAACTGGAGTCTACAGCTCTAAGAACTAGTGAAATATCACATTTAAAAAATCAGCTCAAACTATCCAAGCCTGCGGAAGTGTCCCTAAGCGAAATGGAATCACAATCTTAGGGGAGATAACTTCATGAGGATAAGCTAATGGGATAAATAAAATAGGGATAAATATTATATATTCCTTCATGGATTGGGATAGGGATTAACGAATTAGCAAAACTCATGATTTAGACAATATTAAGGTTGTGAATGAACTAAGTCGACACGTCAAGCCTTCAGATTGCACTAAGTCAAAGCTTGGCTTAAGCTCGGTGAACTGCGAGCTTGAATCACACCCCAACTAGCTCGATTGTCAAATGAGATGAGCTCAAGCCTAGGATAGCGCGACTCGGCTGGACTTCATATTTCTAAAACTTTTATGGTTGTTGTAAATATTTGAATTCATATATGAGAGATATACAGAAAATTCCACCTCGGAAATGTCAATAATTAACCAATATAATTTTACTAACACAAGATTAAGTATAATCAAACAAATAATAACGAAACAGTGACAAACAAATGTGAGGTAAGTCAAGACGAAGCAAGAGTTCAGCTCAAGCCTAATACAAAGAAACCAAGCCGAGCCCGAGCCAAAAACAAAACTCAACAAAAGATATCTCAATCCTAATAAAGTCGACCAATCCCAATCCATCCCATAGAACCCTATAAGAGGCAAGGGTAACTAAGACCCAATTCCAACCTTAAAACTAAACAGCCAAAAGCCAACCACATAAAAATTAAGTAAAAATTCAAATAAATCTAAAGGCGATGTTAATCAAACCAACACACAGACATAGTATCAATCAATAGTAACATAACTATCAAATTTGTAAAAGATAACTTACTTGCATGACTGAGTGACATACAACAACCCATCAGTGCTAAAGCCAGAACACTTGTCGAGCTTCAGCGAAACCAAACCCAGACCCTTAACACCGGCTATGGTCTTGAGATCATTATCGGTGACAATCATCCTCCTAAAGTGGAGGGAACTAAGCCGAGGGAAGGCACCCACACGGTCAACCCAAGGCGTAGCATACCCACCCCAGTCCTCGGGAATCAAGTTAAACATGGCAGCTCTCGGCTTCCCCTTGAGATTTAGTGTCTCTATGTTGGGAAAACGGTCGTAAAGGCGCTGCGGTGTGGTGGTGTAGCAAAGGGCAATGGTTATGTGACACCTCGTAAACCTATCCAGATCGTACCATCCTCTGCAAACCATCGAGATTGCCGACCTATCTCTTGGATCCTGTATGAATGGGAGTATGCACTCCAGTATTTCATCTGACATTGCACGGTTTGCCATAATCGTAGTATATGTTCTTCTGTATCAGAACTATATTGGTGGCCAAAACCTCATACTACCTGTAGAATAACCAAAATAAAAAGGAAGGAGAACTCAGATGAGAATTAGAGTGTAATTCATAAGAGAAAGCAAGAAAGTACCCCACGAATTCTTTCAATTAAAGGCCACATGTAGCAATTACAACATACAAAACTCTATCCAAATTGACAAATATGTCCACTTTCAATCCAAGAGGAAAGCTTCCTAAAGAAAATTGCATTGACACATATGGAGTAAACTAAACTAGCTCGAACAAATAAAAACTAAAAATTCTAGTCTAGCAGAAAAAGAGTAATACACACACAGGAACAAGAAAAGGAACAAATGACAGCACCGGACCGGTAGCCTCTAGCTCCATTCTTAGGCTGTGTTCTGTTAGTCTGTTCTTCAGTTCAGTTTCAGAACCTTCCAACAGAATGTCCTACCAAAGAAATCCAGATCCAAAAACCATAACCGAACCGGAACCAGATCTGGGCCGGCAAGTGATAATAAATAAAATAACCAAAAGTGAAAAATAATAGACAGGTAGCAACGAATATCATTTCATAATATCATATCATCGAGGTTATAGAAAGTGGCGTTACCTTGATGAGGATGAGTAAATTCTAACAAGGCTTGACGAAAAAGAAAAGGGTGAGAAAAAGTGAAACCGTGAACTGAGAGAGTTAGTTAGTGCTGTAAGTAAGGTAGTTGAAGAGAGAGCGAGGGAACTTGCAAGTTGCAAGGACGGGAAAAGTTAGTTAGTTAGTTAGTGAAATGAGCTGAGGGGGGAATAATAAAGCTGGCTGGCTGGCTGGCAGATTTAGAAGTGAATGAATGATAAGGAAGTATGAAAAAGATTGATTTGAGGGAGGCTGGGAGGGGTAAGATTGTTGAAGACTGGAAAATGGAGGAATAAAGGGAGACTCTAAAAAGAGGAGGGAGAGAGCAAAGGACGACAAAGATGATTCAGCTGAGATAGAAAGGAGGGAGGGAGGGAGGGAGGGACGTCCGTAGAGGAGTGGTCACCATTTGTGAATTGTCACTGATTGATTCATTATATTTAGTACTGTACTAGGAAAACGAAAGGGCTCGCAATGTAACGGGTTGGACTTTCTAATGTAGTACTGTATTTGGGAATCAAAATTAATGATAATTCCAAAAAAGCGAATATGCCCCTTTGGAGTAAAAAAATTGTCACCTTTAACAAAAAATGTCACTTCCATTTTTAAAAATAATTATTTTTTATTTATTCCTTTCATATCCCTATTTTTTTCAAACAAAAATAGAATCAATAAACATAGGTAGTAATAATTATGTTAAAATGGTCAAAATACTTTCAGACAGAAGTCAAGTGCAACGATTTATACCTTATTATAAAACAAATCTTATAATGTACTTTATAATAAAGTTCAATGATTTAGAAATAATGGACACTTTTTCTTTCATATATAAAAAAGAATGTTGTACATGGAGCTCCTATTAGAAAAAAATTTGGTTGTGAAAATGTAAAGGTTTATTTATTGTGTGGCCTCCTTTTTATTTGTTTTACTTTATTATAGTGTTGGTTTGACTTACATGTTCAGAACGTTCATTCTTTTTCAAAAGTTTAGTTTATGGTAATCTTAGTTTAGTCAATTTTGTGAGGTTTTATATATACTTGATATCAAAAGTAGAATTCGTAACATAACAAAATAAAAAAAAAAAAGGTGAAAGCCACAGAAAGTTAGGGTCCCTAGTGTTGTGTTACCCTATATATATGTGTACTCAATAAATACTCTAGGATTTGTTAAATTTTGGGAGATTGTGTCATAAGTTCCATCGTAAAAATAAAAAATAAATTACAAAATCTCTAATGCAACTTTTAGAATTAACTGAACTTCCGACAAATTCAAAAGCTTATAAATAAGATCTTGAACACATACATCTGGCTTAAGATTTTTTCGGTATTAGCTCAAAAAGCTCAAAAAATAATGAAAAATTAAGGTGAATAAAATTAGAATTACAAGGTTTTAGTTGTTTTGTCAAAAAGTTCAACTAATACAAAAATATAACATATATTTACCAAATGTGGTTGGATGTACTTCTAACCGTATTGTCCACATTAGAGTTATTATTCCTTTGTTTTCCTTTATAAGCGGTGGATATGTGTCTTTTGAGACGTTCATGAATAAATTGACATTATACACGTTAAAATATAAACATAATAACAAAATAGTATTGTATCAATTTGTAGAAGCATACGCTTTATACATATCCACATACTATTTAAGCATACATAGATGATGTAATATGTCACAATATTAAGCACACACTAAACCATTTGTCTAGTTATCTTTCATGTTTTCGGTACCTAATATATGTAGAGTCGTCAGTATTATTGGGCATTTTGAGGCATTAATTTTCCAAAGTTTTGTTTCCTAGAACTACTGTTAGTTCTTAACTAACGTTGTTAATGCATGTTTTTAATTTTTAATTTCTTCTTAGCACTTTCAGATTTTAATTTCCATTTCTCTATGTACATATGTTTCCATACTTCAATACTCCAACGCCAATTTCTCCTCACCCAAAAAAGACCACAACTCACAAGGCCACAACCTTGAAAACTGCAACACCAACGTCACCAACCGAGAGAAGGCCCCATTTTAAAGTGATCCCATGTCAACCACGATCGCCGAAAGGCGCCCAACCCGCCCCATTGTACACCTGACCATGGGCCAGGCGGACCACACGAATAATTGGGCAGCCTGAGATGGGCCAAACCTCAGGCCGGACCAAAATACCAGGTCGCATGTTATAGCATAACCCATATATTTCGGGTTGATCAGGTCAATTCAGACTTTTAGGCCTTTACACATAAAACTAAACAAACAATAAATTATCAACAAAGAAAGCTAAAACCAACAAGTAATCACTAAAGTAGTAAGTAAATATGCATAAGAAGTGTCTCACGAAGAGTTATTAGTGATAAATAAGACATGATTGTATACCAAGTTGACGTAAAATATACTGTCACATTAGTTTTTGATAATAAATAATAGTAGTGTTGTACGCAACACGTAATGGTTGAAAATATGACAACAGTTAGATTGGACTCTTTACTTATAGCCGATTTTGCTGTTAGTGAATCAATTTAATTCAAGAATTTTCCTATGACTTCAATAGTTTTATGAAATTTCGTTTATAACTTATATCTACCAATTAGTTCAATTCACATAAGGAATTGAAATTTTAATTTTGTAGTACTCAATTCAGCTTAGTTTTGATTATTTCGATTGACGAGCTTAATCTCTTATTCCTAAACACTTGCTCCTCATGACTTACATCACCTCAACATTCACATTTCATTGTTATAATAATTTTTTGACACTAATTAACTTGGTAGTAGTAAATATTAGAAAGCTTGCAAGTAAGTCATCACCATCTGGTATATGTAGACCTAGCAAATGGGTCATTCGGCTCGGATTCGATTTTGGTGACTTCGGATTCGGATAGATTTTAGCGTAAAATATCTAACTAGGTTCAGATTCGGTCCATATTTATTATTTTCGGGTCAAATTCGGATATTTCACCAGTGTACATTTCAAAGCTTCTAGATGCTAATTCCATGAGAAAAAAATTTCGGGTTATCAGTCTGGTCGGATCTATTTCGGTTCGGGTAGATCGAAGTAGCCTCTCTTCGGATATCGAATCGGGTTATTCGGTTCGAATAATCGAATTCGTATTAGTTTTGCCAGGTCTAGGTATATGTACGTACTTCTCTTTTATTTTTTAAATTTTTAAAGAATTTGGGTAAGAAATAGTACTTTTGATGATGTACAATATGTAATGAAAAATATTTCAATGCCACAATAATACATAAAAGTATCAATTTGTCAAAAAGGTAAACGAAGATTCTTAGTACGTATTGGAGAGGAAACTAGTTAGATCCCCGTGTGATGCACGGACGTGATATAGTTTATTTTGAAAAAATTCTTACAATTGATTTAGTAGATTGTACATAGCTTAAAGTTGTGACACTAATGTCCATTCATAATTCTTCATTTGATTTTATAC
>ONZK01003062.1:13842-31384 GCA_900322385.1 Pharnaceum exiguum
CCCCCCCCCCCCCCCCCCCCCCACACCTCCCTGTCCCGGTTTTCAAGTCTCGCCTGTCTCCAACTGAGTTACTCAGATCTTAATCACGTGATAGACATAGCATTTTGATCCTGTGATCAACGTAGCATAAGGAGAACGGCTCCCATCATAATTCAAAATCATCAATTACATGACCCGTATTAGAAAGATGTCAAATCACACTATTTGATTCCCAAAACATAAGATTGCATCTACTGCCACCATAAAGGACTAGTATTTTCTATAGAAGCTTCGAATAATTCAAACCCCAAGGTAATCCCTACTATTACCTGCTATAATATTCTAAGACTAGGGATCCCTGAAAAACTAGCCAATGTTCCATCATTGTGACAACCACAAACCTCCTGGGACTGAATTAGAAATACTTAAAGCTGTACACACAAACAGACATATATCCCCATCGTCTGCCAAGCAGTGGTTCAGACCGAAGTCGTGCATTCCAAATCATGGGAATTGCAAAATCCCATGAATTGCATCACTTGGGAATCTACTTCCCACATATCTATCCAAACGAGCTAAGTCTCAGGTACAAACAAATCTGAATCCTCCTCCCCTGTAGTTGTAACTCTAGAGTGTCACACTAGTAAACAGAATATATATGTACACATATATGTTCCCATCCGTCCAGAATTAGTCGTCCACTTGTTCTCATTACTTTGACCCGGCCTAGAGAGACTGCAAATGAATCATTCATACAGCCAGCAACAAGCTCATACCCAACAAACTAGCTATGACAATTACAGCTCATCAGATAGAGTAACACACTCAACACCAAACTCTACATTGAAGAGGGCAAAAAGGAGTGTTGATCATATACCTTCAAGCTGACATTTTGTCTAAGATGTGAATCATTGTTGTTGTTTACCAAATGCTGCAGACACACATACAACAAAGGATTAATCTCGAAAACCCATATCATCATAAAATAATATGATCATTGATCATCAGCACGCAATAGTGCAAAAGGTCTGAAATGATGTACCATAGTGCTAAAAGAGCTTGAAGACTTCGCTACTTGATGGGTTTTGGAGAGTTCGAGAGGGGATGAAAAGAGCCTGAAGACGCAACAAAAAAAATTTCAACCAAAGCACAAAAGTGTTGCACTTTTAGATGCAAGTGCATAATTTGAAACATGGGTTTTGTTGAGCAATGGAGTTGTGTTACCTGGGGAAATTCTGAAGGCAGTTCATTTGGAAAGTGTACTGAGAAGTGCAAAGAAAGTGAGTGAGGTGCTTTTCGAGAAAAGCTAATTATTCTACTTTTGAGTTCTATTTACAGTTCAGTGCTAAGTAGAAAAATAGTCAGCGGTAGAATGCTGAGTGCAGATTTTCTTTTTTCATTTTTTTTATTATTATTTCTGGTTCTGGGTTTCTGGAGCTTAAGCAGTGGGACTGTCGGAGATATTTTAGTTCCTAGGAATTGGATTTATTGTTTTCTTTTTCTACACTAAGAATCTTTTGGAACATTAAATGACGGATCATAATTCACTTGCGCCATGCCAATTGATTGTTGTCCTCTTTCCGAGTTGATTGGGAAAAAGATTGGGTAATCCTACGGGTCAACGACCCACTAAATTTATGTGCCTATATCTCTCTAAAATTACTATAATCTCTTTGTTAGTTTTAGAGAGATAGGGGACCCGGTGGGTCACTCTAGCACTCTCCAGTTGATTGATGAGTTTTGGCTCGATCTTTACAACATATTTTTAGTTCAGTAAGTCTAGTTCATTAAGTTCAGTCCAATAGCTTTGAACTCGACATTCATTCGTAATTATTAGTATATTATTAAAAATGTCTCATCATATATATAGTTTTGTGAAAGTACAAAATTTATAAGAATTTGATAAATAATTGAGTTTCAAATTTATTAAACAAAAAGTTCAGTTTTTTTTTTTTTGCGGTGGAGGATGGACAGAGTGACACAACAAGAAGGGGATAAGCGAATCGACGAGCTCAAAATAGTTTGATACATAAAGACTAGTTATTCAGCACAGTACAAAAATTAGAGGCATGAGGAAATAATTTCCTGTATGAAATAACTTCCAATGTTTCAATGGTAACCACACAAGGGAAATATGCATTACTAGATATTCCAACTGCCCATGAAAGTTGCTAGTTAACCAAACAAGTGGAATTATTCTCTTTGCCCATGATTACAAGAGATACTTGATTTGTGTTTGCATATTCTCCTTCCACCAAGATCTATGAATTCTACGAAAATATACAGATTAAAAAAGCGTGCCAACAAATCATTCGGAAATGTGAAAAAAAAAATCCCCATGGAGTATCTGTTCATCTAGTGGTATTCAAAAGATGGATCATTACTTCCTAAATGTAATGATAATAACATTTCAGTCTGATCAAAATACAAGCTAAAAAGATAAATAAAAGCAAATGCATCACCAGTGCAAATCAGCTGTCCTACTTCGCCTGTGTCACTGCTTCCGCTGTCTTTAGAGTTGAACCTTCAAAACAACTCGTGGAAGAATGGAAAATAGGGGAAAATGTCAATCTAAAGGCTAGATGCATCTCTGGTAAATTCTATGCACCTCAGGTTTTATCTCATAGATCAAGTGGTCCAAGTGGATCTTCAAATGAATGAGAATCATCCATGACAGAGCCGAATATTGGTCTCGAGGGTTTATCTCCAGCCGGTAAGTTCCAAAAGGAATCTGAGACCAGGTAGAAACAATAGAAGGCAACTGCTGATGCCAAAAATAAACCCAGTAGAGCCAGATAGATTTGCCACTCTGCAACGAGAGCAAATGAGATTGTATTAGCAATCATAATCAAACACGGAAAACGTAGGCCAAGGGCAGAATCAATTGAGAACCTTTCCAATCAGCAGGAACCGTCAGCTTTGTCAGCTTAGCGCCCCATTCTCTGGTAGTTGTAAGCATAACCCTGGTGGCATAACAACCAATAGCAGTTTAACAGAAACGAAAGGCATGGAGAAGTTCAATAGGTTTTAGTTACACCTATCAGTGAGTGAAATCATAAAAGTATGATGGCAAAAGATCTTTCAACATAACAAATTGCATTTTCCCATAATCTCACTCTTTCGTAAGGAATACAACGAAGTCACTTATTAAGCACAGTACAAAAATTAGAGGCACCTTAGCATTTCAGTGCAGACTTCGTATTTATTGTTTCAAAGAAAACAGAACCTAAAAGCCCACCCAGTCTCCAGAATATGGCCAGCCCGCTTTGGACGGGTCTTCTTTCTAGTACTTGGAACGCTCCCTGACCTTGAAGTTGGGCTATTGCCATATACATTAAAAAAAAATTATGAAGCGCTTAGGCGAGGGTAGAAAAACAAAGAAGAAGAAATCGACTTGATTCAAAGGGCTTGTGACTCAAGAAGGCGAGCAACTTCGCAGTCAGACCCCCGAGGGTGGTGAGCAACTAAACACAGAAGTCTAGTCAGTCAAGTCCGTAAAGTAAAGGCTTCGAAAGAAGATGCCCCTCTGGTTTCAGTAGAGTCACCGGATCAAGCACCTGGTAATAGCGTCTGAGCTGGAAGAATCCCATCGAACGAATGGGCTCCAGTCCTAGCAACGCTAGCAAGGTAGGGGTTAGCTCTAGAAGCTATAAGAAGACAGAAAGAGGTCCCGAGGAATGGTTCTGTCTCGTGGAATGGTTTCAGGGCCTACGACGACTCGACGAGCTAGGAGCGAATCCGTAGTTCTCCCGTCTCGGTTGGCCTTTGCCAGCCAGCAGAGGTTTAATTCAAGACCAGGAAGGCAAGCTATATCGAAGCCCAATGCCAAGCAAAACCCTAGACAATGCTTGAGCTTCTCCGGTTTGGGGGATTAATCGATTAGATACCCGAGAACCATAATCTTCCTAGAAACTGCTTCTACGACGATAGATAATACCTTTTCCTTTTATTCCGATTCGAGAGCTGTTCCCTTTGTTTGATTAATGACTAACTGGCTTACTTATCCTTTCCTAGTTACTAGTGGACTGAGCCTGCTTTCCTCCTCGATTAGAGTGAACAGGGAATTCTTCGATCAATAAGGTATAGGGCGTGACAATGAGCGGTAGATAGGAATATGGGTGGGATCCTTTCCAAAGTAAGGTTCCCTAGTAGCTTGGACATCGCCACCGGGATCGTTGAGGCTCCATGAGTCTGGGAAGACATGGTACTCATTAGCGAGCGAGTAGTGTACATGTCAGTCAAACTTCATCTTCATGAGAAAGATCGGATGTACTTTCGTTTTATCGAGGAAAGATGGCGACTATTTACAACGGCTCTGGTAGTTCAGAGTCGAGATACTGCTGGTCAGCCAATGAAAGTGGTTTGTGAGGTCCAGCAAGTATTAGGAAATAATCGAGTTAGGGGCTGTAGCTATGAGTGCTATCGTCCGGTCTACTAAGACTCCCAACCTAACGGGCTAAAGGGATGGGTGTTAGCAGCGGTAATGCATGACCTGGACGTGCTTCACGCAGTCAAGCAGCTCTCTATTTTAGTTGGGGAAAAACTGCGAAGTCCATCCAAACCGTCCAATGAAGAATAAGAAGAAAAGCAGTTGCAAATATAGAGCTGGTGAAAACCTTCAGAAACGACCTGGCTGCCCCCTTCCCCCAAGAACCCCTGTTGATTTGGGACAACAAACAGCGCTATAAAAAGTATGACAGCTCACCCCACATCTGCCACATGCATGAACCTCCACTGAGGACACATGTGAACTGCAATTGTTATTTTTCATATATCCCCACCCCAACACCACATAATACAGAAGGAGCTGAACCACATTTAATTCCTCATCACTCTTTATGTATGTATATAGACACTAGAAGCTCATAAGAGCTCACACCAAGCAGCTATACAGATGAAAACACATGGAAAGGGACCATGGCTGAAGTGACAGTAGGTCATATCAAGAACAAGTAAAGATTTATTATCCTACAACCAGATACTATTGAGTAGGATGACCAGGATTACCTTTCAGTTGGACAGAACTCCAGACATCCAATAGATGTACCCGGGTGAAGCCTCTTACTCCAGTGACTGATGTGCATCTTCGTCACTTCAACTACACAGAAATCGCCATCTTTGCTTCCTCTTTTCAACACAGAAAGTCATTGAGTGAGTAAAGGGATTTCATAACCACAAAATATAATCACTCACAAATATATAATTAAATAAAAAATATAAGCTGCGTTTCTTGGATGGAAGGTTCATCTAACCTCAAATAACTCACACATTACTCCTTTCTCAACTAAAACTTGTCATATACTTGATACTCCTACTTGTGTAATACCAGTTTACATGAACTAAAAGGTTGCAGAAGTTAACAAAATGACCGAGTGTAACACATGGACAGATACGTACATGGAAAACTTTTGGATACGCCCAAGCGATATAGATTGTAGAACGCAACTCAAGATTTTCTTTTAGCAGTCTGCTTTCCTTATGTATACCTTTTTAGATTCGTCTTGGTAGATGAGACAAGGGCAGGTGTTAATGCGAAACTGGAGTGGTGGCATCATACGTCGGAAAGTAAGGGTTTCAAACACGCCACACTAAGATGGAATATGTAGAGTGCAAGTTTAGTAAGTCATACGGGAGTTTCTAGAATAGTCCTTGAAAAGAGAGGAAAGGAAGACATATTTTCTCAGTTAGAGAAATGTTGTAAAAAGAAGAAAACAGACTCATTTCCATGATATTTTAGGAGTTAATTTAGTTTTTTATAATTAAGTTTGTTTTACATTTTCCTTTCTAGTTTCTATAGAATTGTTTTTTTCCTAGTTTGATTAGGATTACATAAGAAGGCTATTGTTCAGTATAAATAGGCCTTGAGACAGCATTAGAGCATGTAGAAGTTTCAAATAAAGTTTTCAATTTTGTTCAATAAAGCCTTGCATTTGCTAAAACAAGGACTTTGTGATTAGAATTTTGAGAGGTTTTGAGTGCACTTGATTGAGAGCTTGCAAGTTTCAGTCTAAAACTTTATTATTCAGAAGGATGGTTAACTAGATAGGGATGTTGATCATAGGGTAAAGGAAGGTTGGTTGAAATGGAGAAGCGCTATTGGTGTATTATATGACGTAGAAACATGCCCCTCCCTTAAGTTAAAGGGATAGTTTTACCGCACCGGCTCTAATGTGTTGAGTGTTGGCTGTGAAAGGGGGCCATGTTTGGAAGGTGAGCGTGGCTGAGATGCTTATGAGCATACAAGCAGAAATAAGGTGAGAAATCAAACAGATGGTTGTAGTAACTTCTACCGAAGCTAAGACGAGGGAAGATCGCTTACCTTGGTTCGGGTAAGTGAAGAGAAGGCCTAGTGATATCAGATGACAACAATCGAAGGTCCCCAGAGTGAAGATGTAGCAAGGGGTAGAGAAAGACCTCATCAGACTTCATATACTTGGCTTGGACGAGAGCATGGTTGTAGATAGGAGGAGACGGCGAGAAATGATCCAAGTAAAGGACTTGATTTCAGTTTTAAGGTAGCTCATATGTGAGTGGTGCGTGCGGGCATAGTGGTTTTTTGTTTGTTTTTATTTCATGGTCCTGTGTTTGGTGTGTACTTGTATGTAAGTGTTTGCGGTGTGTGCATTCGCTTTTGAGTGTGTTTTGCTCGTGCTTGCAGAGAGAGAGAGGGAGAGAGAGAGAGAGAGTGTGTGCGTGGGCTGAGTGCATGTGTAGGAAAGGGTAAGTGTGTATCACTTCATGTTCAGTTTTGGTCCGTGCTACCGACCCTATCAATTTTGGGATTAAGGCTATGTTAATGTTGAAGTTGTTTATGGGCATCAGTGCCACGATTTTCATCAACTTATGCGTAAAACACAAAGTCTCCCATGGAATGTTCAGGAAGAAGCACCAAGGACGTTCTCTATTCCTTATAACACAACAACCAGTAAACTAGTGATGAGTGAGATAATAGTGAACCGTCAATTGATACTCCTTGTCAAAAAATATCATAAAGAAAACAGAGATGGTAGTAGCTTAATCAAGAATTTGAGGAACAACCTATATGCAATGACAGGAGTAAAAATCATGCATATCTCCCTCATGTACCATATCACGGAACCTCATGAATATATTTCGACAATTGTAATAATCAGATTTAACTTATCAAATTATCCATTATAATAGCAAGGAGATCAGATTACCAAGGCACGGAACCATGACATATCAAGAACATAACTAATAAACAGGATGATTCACGGAGCAAGGGGAGTGATTATTCAAGACCAACCAAATCAAAGGCTAGTGGTTTCAAGGAAGAGACTATGAAAGGTTAGAGTCCTTACAAGGAAAGGTATTTCCCATCCAAACTTGTGGACATTACTGAGGCAGGCTTATTAAGAAGCCTCTTATGTCCAATCTTGTCCCAAGTGCTCATGTCCCAAACAACTGTAAGTGGTTTCCCCCCTGCAACAGCAAGATGGAAGCTCTATTCAGGAATAGAACAAGTAATAATTGAGATGCAGTTGTCGGCTAGTTACGTACCTCTCTTCACAGCACAAAACAAAAAGGGTTTTGTACCATCTTTTGAGAAACAACATAATTCAATATCTTCATTCTGCAAACGTGAGTCGCGGTTTCAAAGTCAGCAAACAAACAAAGAGACATCCATATAAGTATTTGATTCATAGTCAAATAGTTCATACTGCATTGCGTCTCAAGGTGGTCACAGGAACTCCTTCATTTGCATTCCATATTCTAGCTGATCCATCAGTGGAAGTTGAAGCTAGAAACTCTGAGTCCAAGCTGTAGAATACAGATAAGATGTTCGAAGCTTTATTGGAGATGTTTCATATTCAAAAAATCGTAGTCATAGGCATAAAAAATCAAAGCAAGCACCTCCCCCCTCCCTCCCAACAAAAAAAAAATCAAACAAAAAGACAAGAGTATGACACTGGTCAACAATCAAATCCCCATTATGAAAGTACAGTTTCCAAAAGCTCATGACGGTTACTTATGCCAATTCAGTAGCAGATGCATGTTCCTTTGTGTTACATTTTTTTATTGTTTTTGACAAGAAACGAGGTTTATTACGCAATCATAAATATGAAGAAGAATGTTAACAATTTGACTCTAATTAGCACACACTTGCATTACAAGCACCTTACATATTAAACAGGGAAAAGTTGGTGGGAATAATCCCTACTTTGTACGATTATCCCAAAATAATCCGTACTTCGAAAATTGACTTAAATAATCCATACTTCGACCTTAGTAGCCAGAAGTGAATTAATGACGATGGACATTAGAGATTCTGTTAAAGTTTTATACACAGTCTCTTGATTTTTCAAATCGGGGTAAGGCTGCGTACATCAGGCTCCCTCAGTACCCTATCTTAGATGGGATAATACTGGGACTGTTGTTGTTAAAAAAGAAAAAAACAATCTTCTTCATCCTCCTCATTCCTTACCCACCATATCTCCTCCTCTATTATCAATCACTAGTCCACCGTTTGCATGACAACCCTTCCCCCTCTCCCTTCTAATTCCACCCCAATACAAAGTTAGAAACTTTAAAGTAAGTCATATAGCATGCAATCATGTCAAACATATTATAAAAAACAATTACTGGTCTGGTGGTGACACAGTGAAGCTGTGACAACGTTAAGGGGTCAATGGAGAGAGAAAATTTGTGAGATAACGAGGAATTAGTAGTAGCTCATGGTTTAATCATGTTGCTATCCTGATTTCTTTCTTTTTTTGATAAGAAATTTTTTATTAAGAAACATAAATGAGGATAAGACATCCTCTTAGGTAATAATTAAAAATTCTCCCAATTACGTTGTAAATCATGTTGCTATCTTAAAACTGGGAAAAAAAATAATCTATCTTACTAACTTAGTGCACTTATGCAACCTTATAAGTATTACACTATCACAGGTGATAATAAGTTTGGTCAACCAAATGAGCTATTTGCATTCGGAATAGGAAAGCTCGGGAAGGGGTAAGAATGCAAGTATAGTGTATTGGAAGGAGGAGAGCAAAGGGGGAGGAAAAGTGGAATTGAGTAAGATTGAAAGGGAGTGAAATTGTTTTTGTTTTGTTTTTTAAAAGGAAGATTATTAAAGTACAACGATATATGTAACGTCCATTTTATTAATTCACTCATGGCCACTAAGGTCTCTAGGAATTATTTGGGGAAATTTTAAAGTAGGGATTATTTCGGAAGATTGCCTTAGACCAGTCAGCCATGTGTAATTAGTAGCAAACACTCAACACTCAGGTACCTTCTAGGAAGGGCTCTAGTTTGCATCTTCATTTAGCACACATAGGTAACTTCAAAGTTCTAAAGGTATAACGTTTTAAACTCCCTAATATTTGTTGCCATTTTATAATTTCAGTCACCTACAGTGTTATCGTCTTTAAGTTCAATCTTTTGCAAATGCATCTTTCTTTGGTGCCCAGGCAGTCATCATGAATATCATAAACATATTACTAATTCGAATTTTATCACGGTATACAAAACAACCACATAATTAATTGGTCATTCAAGGTGCGAATACCACTACTTCACAAGACTTTTTTATATTGAACAGCCAACTGAGTGACAGAGGACAACTGGTCCATCAGCATAATTCAGTGCAAAAAGGAGAGGAGGGCGGTGGAGGCTCGAGAAGAACCGTTTGCTTACTCACTTATAGGACTCTATAAGACTGAGCTAGCAGGGTTCGATAAAAAAAATAATCACAGCCGAGTTTGACACAACAGTTTACTACCAGGAAACTCATAATAGAAGGCCCAATATATAAAAAAAAAACGCACTATGAAGGATCTCAAGGAGACAGGATTAAGAGAATGAGAGAGAACAGATATGGAAAATGAAAATAAAATCAGGTGATGACGATATACTCAAGGCAGAAGTAAGAAAAGGAACATCAGAACAGAAACTACTTTGACTAAGAAAACTGCATCTGTTAACACCACAAAGCAATAGACAACTTGGATCTGAAAGTAGTTGCAATATCTAAAAATCAAATAACGTATCCATGTTCAATCACACTGAGAAATTTATTTTTTATAGGCATTTAAAAACACATTGTCAACTCCGTCTCTGACTGTTATAAACTTGTTTCAAGCCCGGATATAGGAGGGGACAGCCAACGCATCAAGCCTAGTCACATCTCCTTGGCGTGGACCGATTTTGGGAAGTGTGTGTGTGAGTGCGTGTCCCATTTGGACCCTGCTAGCCGAACCCAAATAGTTTGGGAGGACTGAGGGGCTTTGGAGAAGAAGAGGAAAAGAAGATTTAAAATACATTATCACCTGAAATCCATATCTCGGAAGGACTTGTGGGCTTTTGACTCATCAAGAATAATGCGCATGCTAGGCCAGTCAAATATTCTGAGATGCCCATCCTACATCAGAGCACAGCAAATCAGTACTAAATTGAAATAGAAACTGCGGGAAAATCCTCCAAGTCTAGAGGACGCCGGCAAATGGCATCGAAAACATATGCACAATAGATGCGAAAAGATTTCTTCTCATTGTATAACACCAACTCCACAAAATGTCTCACCTCTCCACCCGTAGCGAGCTTGGTTCCATCAATGCTAAACGCCAAACACTTCTGCCGTCCAACACCTTCGAGAGCTGAGGCTTTGTTGGCCAACAACTCCATAGATGTCTCTTGAACACGCAAGTCAAACAATCTGTAGTACACAGAAGAGAATATCAACATCTCAATAAGAGCACGGTGAATCAAACTGAAAACAACACTCAGCTACCACTCAATATGCCATATACAAAGCTTGGAAGATACTGCTGATACAATTAATAATTAAACAGAACCCGGTAATCTTTCACAACATATCCTTCAATGCAAGTCCATGTGTCGGTCAACTAGAGTGGTCGAGTGGATTCATCAACAAATATTCATTCATGTCCATCAACTAGCGCGTACGTGTGTGACTGCGCATGCGTACATGCGGTGCAGATACCAATCGATGCCTGCATTAGTGCTTAAGACTACCAATTGATGTAAAGATTTAATCAAACGAATAAGGAAGATCAAATTCGTCATAGAGAGACATGTTTTGTTAGCTCCTACAACTTTAATTTTCTCGTGTATATTTTCTAAAGAAAAGTTGATAGCAAATAGCTTTATCATCCACCGGGTTTCACTGGCTAGTGGCTACACACCTTCCAACTCCTGTCTGAAAAACATCGTAGTCTCATATTCCAGTAATTTCGCATGAGAAAATCGTTCTTGATGATCCTGCCATAGGTACTTTAAGAAATTTAATAGCTGTAAATGGTATAATCTGTTGTCAAATTCACTTGGTTGTAATTTGCAAGATTGCCTGTCTTCATGTTTATGTGTATTCCTCTGCTAACATCCACTATTTTGATATAATATCACTAGGGATTTCAAAAAAACTACATATAATACTGTTAAGGAGTTTCAGGACCAATTAATTACAAGAAAAAGAAAAAGAAAAAGAAAAACAACATTTGTTGCTACCTCATTGCCTCCCAAATGTATAAATAAATATGATATAACTACTTGTTTTAACAAAGGAAAAAATTTCGTTGTACTCTATACCCTACAAGATAGTGGAATAACTTAATACTTCATCATCATGTTGCACAGATTGTTAATTTGAGAAACTCTATGCTTAAAAATCATGTACTACTGTTTTTTTAATCATAACCTCCTATTAGTAGTTGTACTAGAGAAAGAGTTCACTAACTTTAGAACATCTCTAAGTGCCTATCACAAAAAAAAAAAATCATCACAAAAAAAAAAATCAAAAAAAATGGCTAAGTTTAGACCTACTGAGGATCTGGACCAATGGGTTCAGCTGGGTCAGGTGTGAGTCAAAGGTCTAAATTAAGAAATCATCTAGATACTATTAACAAAAACTGTACATTGGGAAAGCAACCTCTGAAATCTTGTCATGCATTGCTTGATGGTTCAAGAGAGAAGAGAAAGTTGCTCAAGTGGTGGAGAGCACACCTTCACCATCCTCAGCACCTCCCTTGAATTCAACAAAAGAAGAACTTGATGGTTCAAGAGAAAGAGAAAAGAGGATTTGTGAAGAGAAAACGTTGTCTTATAGGATAAGTGCCAGTGACTAGCAATGGACAGTCCAATTCCCAGTAAAATAAGCTTTCATGACTCGAGACCAAAAGTTGAAAAGGTGATAAATCGTCAAGTATGTCTACCAAGTTAAAGTGAATGAAAAAGCTAATTCAACAGTACAGTTTTCGGGGGCAAGGCCAACACTAGCAAACATCTTCAATGGAAATGGGAACTTCAAAAAGCGACGTGTAAATTATTCATGTCTTTGTCCCTTATAGCTGAAATTGATAATAAATTCTGTCCCAACAAGTACTCAAGAATATTTACTCAATGACTGAACACAGCTAAAAACCAAGCTAAACCCAAGCTACCTTCTCAACCGAAGAACAACAACTCACAAAAATAGGACCACTGGATCGTAATGGAAAGCACTATTTTTGAAAATTCATCATCTTTTGAAGATTTCTCCTTCAATGAGTCCCCCACAACACTACATTCCAACAGTGTCCACCGCCTTTCTTCTTTTGATTGTTTATACCCCAAAATCATCCTATTCCTTCTCTTACATTCTCCTTCACCTCCTTCACTACAACTCTACAAGTACAAGTCTACAAAGGAGCACGACGGCATTAAGCTATCTTATGTAACGCCGTGCGGTCAAGATCTACGCAACTTGTCCAATTCCACCTAAACCCCTACAACACCACGGGTAGTGAGGGGGTAGGGGGGACAACACCCATGAGGTCAGCAGAGTGGTTGCCCCTTTATAATCAGAATGACCTTCTTTCTTTTTGTATGACAAGCAATTGCAATAAATTCAACAGTCAAAGCGGCCGCCAAAATTAATTCTAAAGCAAAAAAGCGCAAACCCGAAGAATGATTCCACATATGCTATATATACTAGGAAAACATAGGAGTTAAAGTAAGTTTCATACTTGCAATCACCAGACGTGGTAGCACAAACAATTTGCTCCCCATTTGGATGCACAGCAATGCTTAAAGGGTCCCCACCTGTAATCTCATGAGCAGCCTGAAAAAAAAAAGAATCAATAAAAGCAAACAAATACTACAAAAACAGAAGAAAAACGAAGAGAAGGGGTGAGTTAAAGTCAGTGTTCGTTACCACAGGGGAAGAGGAGAGGGAAACAGTGACTGGGTCAAAGGAGAAAATCTCGACCGTGGAAACAGCTGATGACTTGCACAGAGCTACCAGATTGATGTTTTCTGGCCGTTTGATCCATTTGCCACAAACCACAGTCCCCTTCTGCTGTTCTTCCATGATGACTTGTTGTTCTACTTAATGGAAAGGAATAAATAGGCAAACTTCCACTGAGAGAGCTTTTTTCTGTTTCTGTTTCTGTTTCTGTTTCTGTTTTCTGGTGTTATGTTCGGTTGAGTTTATAGTTTTTGTGTTTTATGTTTGGGAGAAAAACAGAAAGGGAGACAGAGACACACACGGAGGTGTTTAGTTTGAGTTGAATTGGGGAAAGCTGCTTTTGTGTTCGACAGTTTGAGACTTTGAGTAGGAGGGTGTTGGGTGTGGGCCCGACCTTTGATGTAGGTGACTTGCAAGTACGGGTGGGGCCAATGTGAGGAGGCTGTGAGATCATTGATCATGAAGTCAACTATGTACCCAATTGCTTAGTCAACTGATGGATAATTTGCTGGAATGAAGTACAATACGGAGGATATTCGTTTTCGTTATTCAATAATCCATGTTGTTTTTTCAATAATGGTATTGAGCTTGTAAAAAGAATGAGTATATGACTTCCTCCTTTCTCCCTCCTCTCAAAAGAAAAATCTAGCCTCCCACTAAGGAGCGGTCAATAATGCTTTATACACTAATGGTAAACCCCTAAAAGTTTAAACTTATCAGTTTTTAGTTTAGTTTTAGTAAGTACAAATAAAACTAGTCTCTTCTACAATAAGAGTCTATTTAGTTATGAGACTTGTTCTTATAAAGTTTGATGATCATATGAATCTATGAAGTGTTGTATTTATCAAGATGGCAAGATCAATATCAGAACCAAACATTCTTCAAAAATCTATAAGGCACTTCTGTGAAAAGGCTGCTCCATTGAAGACAGCGATTAAAAGGAAGTCGTTTAACAAGGGAGGGATGCTAGCAATTAGGTTTTGTTATCGAACGTATTATGCAATGTCAATTTCGATTATTGATGCCGTATGGCTCTCTTTTCCCTTCAAAAAAAATAATCCATGTTGTTTTTCAATAATGGTATTGATTATTCGAAGTCTTTTCCCTAGCAATAGCTCTTACAAAAATATTTTTCACTTAACCCCCACTTCCAAATTATATCCCAAACTATTATCCACGTCACCCTAGAAGACGGCCCCGTCACGGAAATAAAAAGTCGACATCATCAATGGCGAGTTTTCAGTAATAAGTCGCCACCTGTAGTGGCGATACTTCGCTAAGACATAAGTCTCCCCGACTTATGTGTATAAAAAATGTAAAACTGATAAATAAGGGAATTTTGATGCTTTCGCCCTATGTTTTCGACGCTAAGAAGCGTTGAAAATAATACGCTGACGTTCCCCTAAAGCATCAATCTGGTTTAGACGTTGCAAAGTGTCAAAAATCACAACAGTTGTGACTCACAATAGCGTCAGAAAGTATTGACACTTCCGGTAAAGCGTGAGTTGCATTGGTTTGGCCAATACAGAATATTTTAGTTATCATGATAATTAATTAATTATGATAAAATTTCAAATGGCTTAGGGTTGAGAAGCTGGACTCGTCAAACAAGTACACGGAGTATCGAATATGAAAACGACACAACACTCACTTGCACAATCCATCAACAACCAATTCTTATGGGAATGTTTTTTCAGTAGAATGCATTTATCCACTTGTGGCTTAATAAAGACACAAAAACGACGGATTATCCACCAAATATAAAAATGCCAAAAAATAGCTGCGCAATTTCAAGTTAATTTATTTATGTATGTCCTCCTCTCAATTTTTCCGCACATTTTAAAATCCCGTTTTCCACAGAGAAAGGTCGAGCGTATATGCTGCTTACCTAACTTCCATTCGTGAAGCCAAAAAACGTATTGATAATGTCGTTCAGGAGACACTGATTTTAATTTCACAAATGATGGATATTATAGCGGGAAACTGCTCTTTTTCAAGTGCGGATACTTTCAAAAGAGGCCAATAAATTCTATATACTTGAATGTTATTTTCAAAAGGAAAAAGAACGGCAACAGATGTATATGCTACAATTCAATACTAATTTTGCACCTCTATTAGTATAAAACACATGCAACTCTATCTATAACAAAGTGGTGGGTGGCTTTGCAACTTTTGTGGATAGAAACACCTACCAAGTTGAGACCTAGAGCATCAGCATTGGTGACAAACAGATCAAAATCGACCCCAAGGCCTTTCAAAAAACTGACAATTATTAAGTGGTGGGTGGCTCATTACCCAAGTCTATGAGAGGTGGATGAAGTGTAGATAAATCCCTAAACTATATAAGAGAAAGTGAACTGCTCTTTTCAAAACTTCAAAATCGACCCCAAGGCCTAAACTATATAAGAGAAAGTGAACATGTGCAATATATGTGCGTTATTTAATGTTTTTCAAACTTCAAAAAAAGGTCGTAATGAAGCTTGAATGTAAATTATTTGGGTGTTGGCCTAAACATGGTGTTTGAGGCTTTGCAGTTCATGTGTTAATATCTTGCTTCTCGAGTAAGGCAACTAAAACTTTAGGAAGTTCAATTTGCCGGTGATAGATCCAGAAATGAGAATCATGTGGTGCAAATGAGGCATTTTTCTTGACTTCACAATGCGTCACCTAGGATTGGAATGTCAGGTTATTAAGTGTTTCTTATGTGGTATGTGTAAATTGGTGATACAAAATAATGTCCTTAACTATTACTAATCAATGCTTTGCTTTGCTTCTTACTTAAACACGGTATTGTGGGTTTAGGCTTTTGTCAAACACTTATAGCATTATGTGTTAAGAGAAGAGAACTCCTCTATGTCTCCATTTTCAGCCCCGTTAAGTTAATAGTTGTGGCTGTGTTGGGGAATTTTCTCCTCGATAAAACCTTTCACAATAGAAAAAGTTTCTCAGTTTTTAAAGTGATTTCCATTTATGGCCATGTTATTTGAATCAAAATTGTAACTTAAGGCATGTTATTACGGGTCACTAATGCGATCAGTATATTGTTTCAGTGTCCTTGGAGCAGTACTGATACTTGTTGGGCTATAAACGGTACTTTGGGAAAAGTAAAAGTAGAAATGGAGAGAAACATGCTTCCTTTAGCCAAATCAGATGGAAGCCAATCTATTGGTGCTAATTAGTACTTATCCCTGTAAAAACAACATAAGATAGAAACAATGAATAATAACCCCTAACATGGAAGCCAATAAAGAAAACAAAAATAATAATGCAAATGAAGGAGATAATTAAGACTCAATTAGAATGCTTGTGTATAAGAGTCAAATAGGGTGAGAATGTAGAAAACAAGGATCTTCGACTATGTCATTGAAGCAAAAAGGCAAAGCATGTTGCCAATCGAAAATTAGAAGATGAAAAAAATAGAAAAATGCTATATTCGGTTATTACTTTGTGTAATTTGGTTGTTGGATGGATAATTAGATGGAATGCGTTACTATTTACTGAAATGATACTTCTCGGTATATATGACCACGGTTGATTTGGATTCGATTTTCCATCAATTTTGCTTGAGAAAATGTGAAATCGTAACAGAACCATAAAGGGTGAATTTACTACGATTCGATTAAAATTGGTAGTTTTATGAAACCACAAGCGACACTTACTTATTAGATTGGACTATGATTTGAGATTTACATACATGTGCAATATATGTGCGTTATTTAATTTTATTTCAAACTTCAAAAAAAGGTTGCAATGAAGCTTGAATGTGAATTATTTGGGTGTTGGCCTAAACATGGTGTTTGAGGCTTTGTAGTTCATGTGTTAGTATCTTTCTTCTCGACTAAGGAAACTAAAACAATTTTAGGAGGTTCAATTGCCCAATGGCAGATCCAGAAATGAGAATCATGTGGTGCAAAGGAGGCTTTTTTCTTGAGTTCATAATGCGCCTCCTAGGGTTAGAATGTCATGTTATTAAGTGTTTCTTATGTGGTATGAATAAATTGGTGAACAAAATAATGTCCTTAACTATTACTAATCAATGTAGCTAAATCTTGAATTTCTTGCTTTGCTTCTCAATAAATAAGGTATTGTGGGTTCAGGCTTTTATCAGACACTTATAACATGATGTGTTCGCAGAAGAAAACTTCTCTATGTCTCCATTTTTAGCCCCGTTATGAATAGTGGTGGCTGTGTTGGGGAATTTTATCCTCGATGAAACTTTTCACAATAGGGAGGTGTAAGTACGGCATTTTGTACTAGAAGTTATACAAAATACTAATGATGATTAAGCCACTTATTGGCATTTATTTAATATTATTAGAGGTGACAACAAGTCTTGAAGACTTGAGAAAC
>ONZK01003063.1:16137-49570 GCA_900322385.1 Pharnaceum exiguum
CGAAGCTAAAATTAATAAAGACATACCTCAGATTAACGATGTCTTAAGAAAGCAAGATTGAACAGCCTTACTATTTTATCTATTGAGAAGAACATGTTGAGCTCTATTGATATAGATTCAATTGTTGATGAATTTGCGTCAAGAAATATAAGGAGAAATATTTTTTCGTGATTCGGAGAATAATGCTATCGTTTAGTTTATTTATCTATGTTACTACATTATTGTTAGCGTTGATATAGTTACGTTGTATTTTTAAAATTTCAAGTAAACAGATTAGCATTTCATTGCGAAGTGGTGATACTTTAATTTTTATAAAAATAAAAATTTGAAATTTTAGGGCTCCAAAATATACGGCCCTGGCGATAGATGAGCCAGAAGGTCATTGTCTCTTCATTTGCTGCAATTGGCCGTTTTGCGGTACTATCATCTGTCGCTTAGCTTATTTGTGTCATTCATGTAATCATGTTTCATATACCGTCTAATATGTTTTTTTGTTTGTTTGAAAGTAATCGTCTCATATGATTTTCTTACAAAAGTTTAACGATCAAATTGAAAATATTTTTATAAAAACAGAAAGGATCATCAATCGAATAAACTTTCAAGAAGAAATGGATAACCCCTTGAGACTCTAAGGATTTGAGATGTGTACGCATATATATAGAGTGGTAGTGGTATGGTATGACTACAAGTCTACAATAGTAACAATACATTATATTGGAGGGTCACTTTCACTTGCTGAATTGGCCTTGAAGACTAAGACGGAGTTACAGAGGAGTTTCAAGCTCCGCCCCCACACTAACTGTGGGTTTATCATAAGTAGATGTAGCTTGGACCCCAAAGCTCCTCATAGTTGTACATCTATGTAGTTCTGTTTCAGAGAGATCAGAGATCAGATTCGTATAGCCTAGTCGTTGCAAATTGGAGACTTTCTAATTCGGATGGAGTTTGTTTTGACGAGAGGGACATTTTCACGCTAATAGAAAAACAACAACTTTTCCGCACTTTATATCCAATATCTCAGCTTTTCAACTTGTTATCTCCATGCTTGATAGATAGTTACAATTTGATTTGAGGAGCTTCTCATTTTTGGATTTTTGGGGAGAAATTTGATCGGCTTTCCTACTACTAAATTCCTGGATGAAAAGCTCAATGGTAATTCGAATATTCGGAGATCAAAACTGATGTGTTGGACTCATTTCCTATGTACAATAGAAGTGTTACTTTACTTGAATTTACTCATGCGATGACTAGTTGACTACACTCAGATTGTTTAACTGTTAAAGTAATGTGAATAACATTACTGTTTTTATGTTAAATTGAGGATTGGTCAGTGATTTCATACACGATATACCTAATTAAGTACGTAACTCTCAACAATGCTATCAAGTATATATTAATGGCACATGTTAAACTGTTAAAGAGTGACATGCACTTAATTAACTGCTTAGCTGGTTTGGTAATCGAATTTGTACAGCTTGTCTGCTAAGACTTGCAGGATTTAATCTGTATGAAAGCTAATAAGGTTATGCATCTTCTAGTATAATCTGATTTTCTTACACTTTCGCACTAACACTGTCCAATATCAGTCCCTGGTACCTCCAAATAAGGCAAACCTCCCAGCAAGCAAGAAACTGAAGGAACTGTAGTTAATGCCTCTAGGGCGCTTCCATATGCGTTCCAACAAAAAGGCTCCAACAATTTCCCATACCGGTGACCCGGATCCGAAGCCGCCGGCCTTAACTCCACGCCCGCAAGGGTTATGTTCATACATGGAACCGAATCACTGCATGCCAAGTGGACGGGTGGTGCACGGGGGTCATAGGTTCCAATTATGTTGGAATAAGATATGGCATTGACAGAAACAGCTGAGGTTTGATTGGAGCAGCTCTTGGACATGCAGTAGTATTGATCTATGATAATCGGGTTTCGCACCGTATCCATTCGGATTCCGTCAAATGTGACCGCGGATACGGATCCGGACCCTCCCTGCCATGTCTTGATCCGGACCCCATTGTCTGAGTGTCTGATAAGGCAGTTGCTGACCGTGATGTTAGATACACATGCCTTGGAGTGCGAGGCTCCTAAGCTCCCAATGCTGCAAAAGAGGACATATATAAATGTTGACAAATAGAATTTTTAAGATCCTAGGCTACAACTTGAAGGCATGCATTATTGTAGATAAGACATGCATATACATACATTGAAGTTCTAGATAGAGACATACTCAATTAAAATATATTCGAAGAAAACAAACTTCTGTTGAATATCTATTGAGATTGAATAATGAGTAAGAGAGTGGGTGCTGATGAATTGGGAAAAATGCATGGCAGCCCTTAGCTGAACACTTCCTTGAGTGGTAAGGGGTTCTGCCATCTAAATTTTCACAACTCTGTTGATCTAGCTAGCTAGTTGTATTCAATGATGTGCACGCATAATAATCATTGCCTGATTATAAACTTTTGTTGCTCTTATAACTTTATCGAAGACAATGTAGTTTCCTATTTATGCCCGACATATTTTTATTTTTTTCCAATTTATGCCCGACATAAAGAATTGGTACTTCTGCCTGCTAGACCATTTCATATGCACTAGGGAAGAACTATTTTTTTGGACAAAGTAGGAAACAAACACTCAACAATTGACAATTCATTTTTGCTTAAATTACATCCCCCTATGTTCAATTGTTCAATATAAATTCTTCTTGGTCAATGTAATTTAGACATTTAGTTACTTTCATCTTATTGCAGAGGAAAGAAAAAGAAGAAAAAAGTGAGGGTACGTATTAACGATCTGAACTAGTCAAGGACTTAAATCTTTTACCATGATGGGAAGTAATTAAGAAAGTACCTTATTCCATGACCAAGACCACAAGTAACATTCTTTATATCTAAATTGTGAGTACCGGCTCCAATAGATATGCAATCATCCCCTGCATTATGGATTTCCAACATCTCAATTAGACAATTACGAACTAGGCCAAACAATATCCATGGAACAAGATGTTGAAGAAGCTAATCAAATTTGTTTTGAGGCTAAAATATTGAAAGCTTACCATTGGAGATGAGAGAATTGTATATTTTGGCATCAATTGTATTCTCCACATGAATGCCATCTGTGTTTGGACTATTACCGGGCGATTTTATGATTAGTGAATCCACGTATACGTTGTGACAAGCATCAAAACGCACATGGAATTGAGGACTGTTCATGATTTTCACCCCTCGAACTGTCAAGTTAGTGCCTCCAAAGAACCTTATGGCCTGACCAATTTGAGGATAATGAAAATTATTAATAGCTAATCACAAATATGGTGAGGATCGGCAGCAGTGATACTGTCTTAATAATGCATTTGTCATACACCTAGAAAAGACACAAGGGAACAAGAAAAATACAAATGTGCAATCACTTGAGAGAAACACTGGCTTACCACGGGGCTGTCACAAGGACCAGGAAGTATGGTTCCATTACCCTGTTTCATTTGGAGGGGAAAAAAGTAGTGATTTAAAAATGTGCTAATAATGGTGTAGTATAATAAATTTAGATGAAAATGACTCGGTGAACATATAATTAATTAGACTTGGGAACTTACTTTATGAGGTTTGCATGTAAGATTCCACCACTTTTCTCCCCTTCCATCAAAAAGGCCAGCTCCTTGTAAAGTTAATCCATGAGTTCTATAGAAAATTAACCATTGTTTTTTGCTGCTTGTTTTTGGCCATGCATCTGGTCCATCTGGTGGTACTATAGTCCCTTCCACCTGTTAAGCAGATCCCACAAATTAGTAGATAGTGGAAACTAAAAACATTCGAGTGAGTTAGTAACTAATGCTACAAAAACTCATTGTAGTTGCCATGCATTATGCATAGTTGCATACTAGTATATAGTACTACCTTTGGATTCATTTCTGACATTCAAGGAACTTGAATGCCACGTTAAGTAAGTTCCCAGTGAATTCTATCTGAATTGTGTTTGTGATTTGTGAAATGGTGAGTGCTTTATTAATGTAAAACCTATATATGCCAACATTATTCTAACTTTTCATCTGGTTTCTTTCACTTTGCATTGGCGTAATTACTAATCCCTACATCAAATATTCAGCTGTTCATTTCAGAGTTCAATTAGACCTCACCTAGAAGCAGGCAAGTAGCCAATTAGTAGTTTTGATTAGACGAATGAAGGAAATTTAATAACCTGAAGCACCAAGTTACTCTTGCAAGGCCCAGCGAAAATGGCAGGTTGGAGCAAGAATGAATATCCATGAGGAGCAAGAATCTTAGCATCGTTTTCTGCTTGACAAGCAGCATCCCAAGTTGACTTGAAGGCAGAAGTGTCATCTGTTAAGCCATCTCCCACAGCCCCAAACGATAATACATCAAAGATTGTAACACCAACACTAGAACTGACATTAATAACGATTGGAGGAGGGGCAAGAGAATCAACATTGCGATCATGACTAGGGCTAGGGGCTAGGGCTGGGGCTGGAGAAGGTGGCATTGAAATCCTTGAGTATGCATGAATGCCATGCATAGGACTTTTTGTTATCCATCTAGCTCCTTGTACTGAGCAAAAGAGGAAAAATAATAAAAAGAAAGCAGACATAGTAGAGGTGTTGATACCCATATTGCAAGTGTAAAAAGTACGTTAAGGTCTGAAATTGGTTTATCTAGTTGAGTAGAATGTGGCAAACTCTGTATAGGTTTGAGGTATTTATAGATCAAGGAGGACGGCAACTTGAAGATACTCCACTTTTGATTTGGTACTCACAAGAATTGTTACTACTACTAGTTGTAGGATAGCTAGCTAAGTAGCTAGTGAAATAGTGTAGGGTAAAAAGGTGGATAACATATAGACAATGGATTAAGCAAGTAGACCAATCCCCACAAGTTGGGAAGAATGGCAGTACAAGGAAAGCTGAGGCTTCGAGGAGTTTAACTAAGAATTCAGAATTGGTATTTGAGCAACTTGTAGCACGAGATACTAGTTGGTACATAACCTTAAGTTTGAGATACTTATACTGGCTAAAAAGCTAGCTAGGCACATAAGTTGGTACGTGGGTCCTTTGTACATTTTTATTGTTCTTCATTTGTAGAGGGAGACTCCCTCTACACATGATCCGGGCGGTGTCTAGGCCGATCGATTAGATAAGAAACCAAACCCATATAACGATATATATTATTAGTACTTTTATTATACACTTAATCACTAATGCAGAATCCCTTTATTGCTATACACCAAGAGGTTCACGGCCTTAATTAATTAGATAATTGATGTTTCTACTAATCGTGGTTTTTGTATACAGGCTATACCAAGAAAAACAAAAGAGTTGGAACAGCTTAATGGACAACTTTCAGTGGCCTAGCTTTAATCTTAAGTATAAAGTATAGATGTAAAAACACAGTGGAATTCATGCATTATTTTGGGCGGTCATAATTTTGCTCCACGCCTCCACTATAAAGTTATACTCCATTAATTAAACTGATTGAACATGAGCCGACCATATCTCAGTAAAATTTTGAAGGCTGGGGAGTGGAGAGTGTACGTTTGGGAAGGACGGAAAGGCGGTAACAACTTGGGAAATGGGAATGATCATGATGAATTGATGATCATCCAGTTAGTGCGTGGGATCGGGAAATAATATTGATCGTGAACTTTGGATTTTCTTTTGCATCTGTTTGCAGTTTATCATGACGCAAGAGTTCGTAGAGACTCGCATATAGCAGTATGAAGTATTTGTTGGCCGATTGGAGAAATCAGAGCTTGCCAGAATGTATACAAAAACAATGAGCGAGTGTAAATCCCATTTGATGAGGGTGATCGGGTCAGAATGTACACAACCATATATACCCCTGTTTAATAAAACAGAAATCGATGTTGTTTGCCAAAATGCATATATATATAATTTCTAAAATTCTTGGGAGTATATAGTTAGCTCTTTAAAGAACACAATACACAAAATATATAAGCTCTCGAGTTTCTGCTCTTGTTTGAGATCTTGTTCATGAGCATGCTACATTATGCACGGTACTTATTAAATCAAACTACAGTACTATTTAGCTTAGTGAGTTAGTGTACATACTAACATAAGCCCGATGGTACTACATATTTATGTATGTTCAACAAGTTTTTCAGGTACATCGGGTGTAATTTTACACCCATACTTAAAAATAACTATGGTATAGTACTTCTTAACTTGGAAAGAAAAAAGGAAAAAATTATTATGTTTTAAAGGAGTATTTCATAGTTATTTTTTTGGGTACAAACTTACACTAAGTGTATGTAATTATTGATGATATATGGATCTCAAAAAAAAATTGATGATATATGGTAGTCTCATGATATTTTAGATGGCCTCCACATTGATCGATAGACAAAGTTGGACGTATGCATGTAGTTATTCATTTAGGAAAAAAATTTGTGAACCCGTTTTATACATGAAACTGGGTAATAATGACTAATCGGTTACACAATAATGACCCCTCGACTAAACAATAATGACCCTTCGTATCAAGTCTCATATTATGAAACGTGTTCATACAAATGTTTTTGATTCATTTATATACCAAGTGGATATGGGTATATCGAATAGAAAATCCACTGAAAGTTCTCCATTAAGAAAAGTTATGTGGAGCTCAGTAAATCATATTTGTTGGGATGGATCGATCGATTTCAATAGTCTTTTTTTTATATCAGGATTTCAATAGTCTATTAGCTACTTAGAGATGGAAATGTTAGCGTTCGTTATTGATTTAATCTTCAGTACTTGTAAATGGGCAAACTAAAGTATGAAGTGACCCACTTACTTTCTTTTTTATAGGATACTTTTGTTCTTATTAGCTACGATTATCTAATAAAATTTATAGGAAAAATGTAAAATTTTGTTAATTTATAAATAAAGGAAGCATTCTCCGTCACAGATTGTGATTTGGGGTTGGTAATACGGAGTAATAGCTAAAGAGGGCGTTGTTTATTTTTGGGAATCTCTCCCAACAGTACGGCATTCTCTCCATGTAGTATATTTTTCCTCAATTTTTTCATTTAAAACCCCTAAATTATAAGTGCCCCCAAATCCCTTAAATCGTTATAGACTTATAGTAGACTACTATTATACAGTTAGTAACAATCCAAATCTATTTTCTTGGGCAGATTCGTGAGGCCATCACCCATCAGGCACACGGTCATCGTTGATCAATTACATTTCAAGTGTAAAACATACCCACGCAGTACGGGATTAAAATATACAACATATTCAAATACTGTAACTTTTGTATCATTGGCTTTTGGGCTAGATACGTAGTACGGGATTAAAGCACAAGCATCTTTAATTATCTGATGCCAATCCCCAATGTACACTGCAAAATTCTTCAGTAGTTACCACTTACCAATGCCACCATAGAAAGAATATTGGAGAATAGGCGGGTGGAGAATGAAGACCTAGAGCTGGCTAGTGGTTTGAATTGACTCGAAATCGATTCGTTCCGATTCGTATTTTATTCAACGTAATTCGGTTCGCTGACTATGATTCGAAACCGATTCGCCCCGTTCTTAGATGGGGTGAATCCGATTTACAATTTTTCAAATTCGTAATTCAATTCAACTCGATTCGTTTTTTGAATTCAAGTCGACTCAATTCGTCGCCCTATTCGATTCGAATCGTCGCCCAATTCGAGTCGCCAATCCAATGCAACTCGAGTCGCCAATCCAATGCAACTCGAGTCGCCAACCCGATTCGACTCATAAACCGATTTATTCAAAGAATGGATTCAATTTGGACTTCACAAAATAGACCATTGTAACTTCAATCCTTATACTACATAGATAAATTATCGACGCAAAAAAATAGTGAATTCATTCTATAAGGAACCGTTGAACCAGGAGGTGATATACAATGTAATTACCTCAAGACTGATACCATTGGACCCGCTTACAGCATGTCCTATGAATTAGTCGAATGAATTTCGGTTAAAATTCACTCTGTTTGAAACCCATTCGTTTGGCAAAGAAAATTGTTTCAACATGTCCTATGAATTAGTCGAATTGAGTCTGGATTGAATTCGAAAGAAATTCACTTCTAATTCAGAAATGAATTCGTATAAAATTCACCCTGATTCGTATTCGATTCGTTCGGGAGCGAGTGGTTTGGTTACGAATTATACAATAGAAAAATTGACCCCGAATCTGCCCGATTCGTTAATAGTGGTTCCAATATGGTTTATAATTTTAAAAATTCGATTCCTTGATAAATCGTGTCCAATTCTCCCCGATTCGATTCGTGGACAGCTCTATGAACACCGTTGTAGGAAGGAATTGGGGAATTGACGCGGCAGAGGATTTAGAGAGAGAATGTGAGAGATGTTTTAGGGGTGAAAAAATGTCAAGGGTAATATTGTCCAAAAGTGTACTGTAAGAGAGAAATGCGTACTGCGTAAACAAACTTCGTTATTTTTTTCCACAACTTTTTCTTTCTCAATGCTATTTACTTGCCGGTGAATGTACTAACCTTTACAAATTTAGTCAGGCATACATTAAAAAATTTAGGCATATATTCTCAATCATTTTAATTTTTTTTAATTTAAAAAAAAAGCCTATCTGTAGTGACGAATTTCAACATCCGTCAAATGTAACGGATGTATAGGATAACCTCATATTTGTGACCACAATTTTTAATATCCATTGACTCGGGGGTTTAGGGCCAGAGACTCTTTTTTATCTTTTTTTTTTTTATAAATCACTAAAAAAAAAATTAGTTTAAGTGGTTGAAAATGCATATGTGCCTGCATTTTAAAATTAATGCATAACTAGATACGTCAAGGACTCAAGGGTAGCACAATTTTTCATTTACTAGTACTTTAGAATCTAATAACCTTTTGTAGGTGTAGAAAAGACTTTGATACAACAACAACAACAAACCCAATTATCCCATCCAAGATAGGGTACTGAGGGAGCCTGATGTACGCAGCCTTACCCCGATTTGAAAAATCGGGAGACTGTTTCCAGAATGACCCACTTAGTACCTTTGTGAGCGCCGCTTTGTATCTGTAATGAAGCAAAAATCGTTACAACATTAAAACATTTGTACCTGCAAGGAGAAATCGTTAAATACCAAATATACCAATAAAACATTTGGACCTGCGGTGAAAATCGTTAGTAACCAACATAAACACAAAAATATAAAGTCGCGTATACCTGCCAAGTCCCCTGAAACGCATAAGTAAAGCACCTGTATAAGTGCGAACACAATATTCACAGCAGAAATACTAAGCTCACCAAGTCTTAACATGCTAACACTATACCCTAATCCTAACAAGTCTAACACCCTACTCTACTAGTCTAGTACCACAGAAACACTAGACTCACCAAGTTCTCACCTGCTAGTATTACAGCCTATCCTAACAGATCTAGCACCCTATCCTAACAGTCTAGTACCCTAATCCTCATCCTCCAAGAACTCCTATCTAAGGCCACATCCTCGATAAGTGATAGGTTAGTCATATCATTTCTAATGCATTCACCCCAACTCTTATTCGGCCTTCCTCTCCTTCTAATCCCACTGACAACAATGCTTTCGCACCTACGCACCGGTGCATCCGCTCCTCTCCTCCTAACATGCCCAAACCATCGTAGCCTAGTCTCTCGCATCTTATCCACGAGTGGGGCCACTCCCAACTTCGCCCTCACCACTTCGTTTCTAATCCTGTCCAGCCTAGTGAGGCCGCACATCCAGCGCAGCATCCGCATCTCCGCAACTGCTAACTTCTGCTCTTGAGTCTTCTTAGCCGGCCAGCATTCGGCTCCATACAAAATTGCCGGTCGTACGGCAGCTCTATAGAACTTCCCTTTGAGTTTAAGCGGGATCTTCTTATCACATAATACCCCTGAAGCGGCCCTCCACTTTAGCCACCCCGCAGAGATACGATGGGTGATATCATCATCGATTTCCCCATTACATTGCAAGTACGACCCAAGGTACTTGAAGTGCTCAACTCTGGGAATAACATCTGAACCAATAGTCACTTCCTCCATCTGCCCCGTGCCGCTAAAATTGTAGCACATATACTCGGTCTTCACTCTACTCAACCTCAGTCCTCTCAATTCCAAGTTATCCCTCCATACCTCCAATTTGGCGTCGACTTCAGCTCTCGTCTCGTCCAGCAGTACAATATCGTCAGCAAAAAGCATACACCAAGGGATGTCTCCCTGAATCCCTTTACTTAATTCATCCATAACTGTGGCGAATATGAACGGACTCAGTGCTGACCCCTGATGCAGACTTATCTCAATTAGAAAAGGGTTTGATGATGCAACTAATTTAAAATATTGGCATTGCCATATCAAGCGAGCTCACGACCACACTGCAAACCTTAAGAATTGAAGCACCTTTATCCTGAAAAGTATTGTTATTATCTCATGCAACTCTTTTAAAATTGTGTTCTTCCAAATTAAAGTTCCATTAGAATAAGAAATTAAAAGAGGATAACGTTGTTGCATGTGTAAGTAGTTTTGTACCACAAGTTTCTCGCTAATCAACCAATTGGGGTGGTTTGGTTTGGCTTGGCTCGGCCATGCCACATAATCCACATTGCACACCTTCTGCCAGGACATAGTGGCATTCGCACCGACTACGTACGTACAATGATGATTTGCACTATCAAAAATTTTAATCTCTTAAATTCGGGATGTCCCTAAATAAACTTTTGATACTTTTGCTCGGTTTAGCATGAGTAAATATATCAGATGAAGTCAATTTAGGGAGCTAGTGCACTTTCAGTCAAGGAAGTAGGGAAATCTACTCATAACTTATTTACAAATACGGATAGTGACGTGGATTCCATAGAATATACATATGAATATACAAATATACATATTCTTAACAATATCGTTAATTAAAGAAAAGCTTTATAAGTTGACGTGGATGTTTAAAACCGAATTTCCCACTCTAATAAAGTTGCATGACCAATTAAACATTGAGGATCCTTGATGACGAGAGCTTGCCAATTGGAGTACTGAAAGCCTAAAACAACCCATATACCACATTACCACACCCAATAGTTTATTATGGTCATTAAGATAAGAGTATAGTCCCATACATGAGACATCATACGGTAATTTATTTTAAAAAGGATTTTATTTTGTTTAAAGAAAGACATTGAGGCGAGAGAATTAGTTTCCACACTAAAAGGTTAGAATTAATATTGTATTTTTCGAACAATTAAATATACTCTCTTCGTTCTAATATTATCCTACACCATTATTAGATTGCACGGGTAGTTTTAATAAAAAGCACATTTAATTCCCAAAAATACAATTTCATCCTCATTCTTTTTTTTAATGCTCGTCCGGTTTACTGGAGGTTCGCTCCAACTATATTCGGACCCAACACCTTGGCTGTGGTGGATGAATCTAACGTAGTCCACTACTCCTATAGTTCTATCTATTCTTTTTTATTTCCTCCAGAAAAAGCTCAAATAGTAACGGTCCTTTTTACCTCTTTTGTTCCTTTTTGTTTTTATTTACTCCGTAATATTTACCCCGTATTAGTAAATGAAAAATCGATATTCTCCACCAGGAATCCAGGATCTTATGATTCATGTCATCTGTCGGCCCGTTGCAAACGTACAGCACCCCAAATAGTAACGGGGTAAGCAAATAACCACTGCTGGGCCTGATGTTTTGCTAAATGGGTCAATGTCAAGGCTTTATCATTGCGCTATTATTATGAATTCTCAGAGGTATGCTGGGTTCCTATTGCTAATTTTTCACAAAAAGCCCAGCGTCAGGCCTCAAAAAGTAGTGCTAATTATTTTATTTTATTTTTGCATCACACCGCAAGATTCAAATAGTAGTATTTGTTTCTCTCAAAAAAAAAAAAAAATAGTAGTATTTGTTAACTTGTTTGATCAGTATAACTGTATAAGAACACGTACATATACACTAGTTCAGGTACTAGTAGATCAAAATGGCGCAGAAAATTCTCGCTTTGATGGCAGCGTACGTGAGAGGTGGCTTAGAGCTGCTAGCAAATTCCTCCTGCCGTCTTGTAGATGAGGAGACTGCGAGTATCTACATGGTACACCCGGGCGTATCTTTTCTTACATTGTACATCCACTTTGTTTATCTCTCTTATTTTAGACTCAACTACCCAAATAAAAGATAAGGCCCGATATTCAATTATCTACTTACAAAGAAGGGTGTACGGTGCAAGGTACACTTAGGTATATGATAGACTTTGCCGTAAACTGCATCTGTAGGCATAAACTGAAAGGTGCGGCGTACATCACCTTGCTTGACAGTGTACACTGTACCCGCTTTATGTCGCCAGATACAGTGGCGACTGGCGAGGCTGCACCCTTGCCTAGAGAGCCAGAGCCAGTTTGATTTTTTTTTTTATTTGGTTATGTGACCCTGGTGGGGAATATCGAATCTAAATGGTAGTCAAGTGATTTTAGACATTTTGTTTCCAAGAATTGTCACTGCCTGTGCAGGGCTGCATCTCCAAACGTGTCATCCTTTCCAAGATCACGTTCATTATCTCACGCTTGGATATAAATTGAGTGAGCTGCTTTAACAAGTTCTGGTGCATAATGTAGGATGGTACCATGTACACTTGTGTCCTTGAGTGGCACAAGGCTTGAATTCCTGGCCAATATTCCCATGGCCTTCTCCGCTCCTCCCGTGTCTGCGTCGATAAGACGCTCATCTTTTTCCTGTACGTTGTGGTTCCCATAACTTCCCTCGAAAATTTTCGTACAAATGCCGCCCCAACAGTCCTGCCACAAACTCGTCTGCGGAAAGATTATATTGCCTGTTCATACAGTCATACCCGATCTTTGCGGGAGTATTCATTCTTCAGAAAGACTGGTCAGGCACTGATAGTATCTGCATGTGGTTGTCCTTAATGGTGCGTCAATTTCTTTGGGTCACTTCACTTGCTAGTGATCACTAAAGCAGCTGCTGCTATCATTCTGCTGCAGGAACTCCATAGGCAGCACTTGTATAAATATCCACCACTTGCTGCAACATGAACCGTGTCATAAACTGCATCTCCTGTTAGAATCAAAGACCAAAGTTCACCCACTCGGCGCAACTAGCCTATTAATTAATAGCATCTTAGTGAATTATCACCAGCCAATTTGTCCTTGCAGAGGATCTGCAAGACATTGTGTCATTGTCCCTTGGCCATAGCTATAGTTATTGTCAGAGCACTTGCCAAGTTCATTGATGGAGTACGAAAGCAATACTGCAATAGTGCAATACCACAATACGTCGAGACAATCATCCGACTATATCAGCATTTCTACATCACTTTCCTTGTCATTATTGTCAAACCCACACATTATGTTTGAATGAGTATACATTGGAACAAATCAGCACAGCTCAAGAATAGTTGGCGTCAACACTATTACACCCTCCAATTATTATTTTGACCAATAAGAGTTGGCTTACTAGCCAATAGCCCCGAAATAGGACACCCAATGTCAGATTCTAAGGAAGAATCAGAATGTTAACTCTTT
Source organism: Pharnaceum exiguum (assembly GCA_900322385.1). Lineage (NCBI taxonomy): Eukaryota > Viridiplantae > Streptophyta > Magnoliopsida > Caryophyllales > Molluginaceae > Pharnaceum > Pharnaceum exiguum. The sequence goes on from ONZK01003063.1 coordinate 29,646, forward strand.
ATGGCTTCTGACATAAGCATTTTAGTTAGTAAAAGGTTTTACTAGAGGGGATTTTAGTCAATAATTTTCATGTGTGAAAGTGTCTGGCACAACCGCACAAGTACCGTCATTATTTGAGCTGTTCGCATGGAACTAAAAACGATTTTTTCTGTTTTCCATCACAGTTCACGGATGGGAGCACATATAACTCTGGTCAACCATATATTGTAACCACCATATAGAACAGAAGCAAGACTCAAAGAAACTCAAAGATTGTCATTCTAGAAAGAGACAGATGCCATGATACAATTCATGCCCCTTTGTGTGAATACAATTGCCAACGAAGTGAACGGTGACAAGCCCCATAATAACACAAAAACACACGAGCGAGATGCTCGTAAGAATCCTAAGAGAGGGATACAAGTACCTCCAATAAGGAAGCTATGAACCGCATTTGGGTGTTCTCATCTATGGTTAAAAAGAGTGGTACATGTACAAATAGAGACTCTATCCCATTCTGTTCTGCGAAGGAGAGTGAATGATAGTAGAGATAGTTGCAAACAAAACGACCTGCGTCATCGGATGTCACAACCTTGCCCTTGTAATCCTCCTTCTCCGCTAAACAATCTCTCATTTTATCAACAGGGAGTGAAGTCTGGGGAAAATCACAAGATTTATCAGAAAATGCAAAAACTTACAGAGCTGCACCTAGAAGTTTGCTGTCCAGCACCAAAACATGAGACTAGATGCACTACCCACCCAGAGAAGTGAAAAAGAAGGAAGAAATCAACAGGAGAAAGAAAAGTATTTCACTCTCACAAGCTACTTAGCTCCTGCAATATACCATGTGTATTTGAGACTTCCCGGTGACATAACAGTGATAGATACACAATACAGAGAATTTCACAGTGTCTTCCCATGTCCTTGCTTATAAATTAGTATGAGGTTCCACTTATGTTACACATGGACAAACATTGGCTGTTCAAATGAAATTTCATCATCCAATTTGCAAACCAACTGAGTCGTAGTCTTTTTCTTTAAAAAAAATTCGATTCTTAGTCTTTAGTCTTCACAGTTTCAGAATAGTCACGAAAATCTATGGACGAAGGCTGCACCAAGTCTAACTCTCGTACTAAGCAGTGACAAATTCAGATGTCTCACAGACTTCGTTCACCTAAGAACTTAAAGTAATGAAAGCAGCACAATTACCTGTCTTGTTCTGGAGATATCTCCATCCGAAGCAATAATAGGGACTCTCTGCAAGTAATTGAGAAAATTGTACAGATTCAGTGTTGGAGCAGTTGATCTCACTGGCTGAATATGAGGTTAAGTAAAAGAAAATAATCACAGAATTCTATATGACCTGAGGTTTCCAACCCATCTCATCAGGGCAACGGAAAGTGGCCTCATTTACAGCTTGGCGCTCAATGGCAAACTGAGTAGCACCACTATTAACTCCCAAGTGCAACTGCAGAAAAATAAGAGATGCTGGATGAGTGAAAGGTTGACGTGCATAGGACAAGCTTTTTCTTCAATTTCTATTCCCTTTTTTCTCCGACAGGAACAACCAACAGTTCAACACTCCATAATGTGTGCCAAAGGCTTGATACAGGATTACACCATTTTCTATGTGAGAGATGGGCAGTGGGTATCTTCAATCTCATAATAAACTCTGCACGTATTTGCACCCAGATAACCAAAATTCGGAAAAAAAGAAAAAGAAAAACATGCACCACCGCATTGAAAGCTTTAAACTAAATCAAGGATGCTAGCAGCTGTCTCGGGCAGGTCTCATACAATGGTCAACCTCGAGTAATTATACAACTAACCTACAGTATATGTGCAAACCAGAACTTTTAAGCAGAGAACACCTAGCAGCTAAGGGTTTCAAAAAAACAAAAATAAAAAACTAGCAGCAAGCCAGCAAGTTGTGCACTTTAATAGACCAATCAAGCATGATCAAATATACAAAAAATGGAACTTCACTTTTCCTTCAAAGTACATTCACTAATATCTTTGGCGCCAAAAGAATCGAAGTAATCTCATTGAAGCATTTTGTATTTGCCCTCAACTGAATCTTGATATGGGTCGTACAGACTACAGACACTATAGAGGTCCTGAACAATGATTTGACTCACAATAACAGTCTTACAGAAAGAACTAGAGAAGTTCAAATGAAATCACCATGCAGATAGCTTTACAAGACTCAAGCTAGCATCAAATGCTTCAACCTTTGGCCACAGGCTTCATAGATCATTAAAGAACAACACATATTATTTTCAGATACTTAAAAGTCTAGCATTTCCTTGATCACCATCAATATTAAGTCATCACCAGAAAAAAGGCCAAGCAAGAAAATGTCACAGAGATGCGTCAAACAATAGCACACAAAATTCTTTTCTAATGGAGTGGTAAAGCAACTAACCCATATAATTCTTCCAGAGTTAGGAACTGCAGCCTCCTTTCCACTTATTGCAGAATTCAATGTCTGGTAGAGGGAGACAACTGCCCCTTGTCCTGCAGCTTCAAGAACAGTGCAGCTCCCTAGGTTCAACCTTTCAGGTAAACCCTCTTTCTCCATGTATTCTTTCAAATTGCGAACAATCGTTTCTGTGGGATTATCGGCAACTCCATGGAATTTCTTAAAGCCAGTGACATGGACGGTTACTGGAGATGGAAATGGACCTTCTGACCCCATAATTTCCAATGCTACTCAATGACCCTTAAATATCACAAAACAACAATGATGGTTCAATAACCTGCACCCAAGGCATTGATAAATAATGAGCAACAGAAATCAAAGAAGTAATCACCTCCAAAGAATCTAGTAATTACAGGATTCAGTGACTAACTATGAGGAAAAGGAGTAAGCCACATAGCGAAACGGTAAAGAAAAGGAAAAGGAGAATTGAGCACCTAACAAGGTGAGAAACTGAGAATACATATATGGAAACTAATGAGCAACCCAAAAGTCCAAATGATGATCTACCACTAGATACAGCTTTCTAAAATCATAAGAGTATAAAGTTTCAGGCTAACCTACAAGAATCTCATAATATTGAGAAACAAATGTGACAACCTAAGATAATTAAACAACCTCACAAGTCTGACAGCACAATAATCATGACCCAAAAAAATCTATCCGTAGAGAAACAGATAGAGAATTTACATAATCAAACTCTAAGATCAAACCAAAAAAAGTCATCCTTTCCAACCACCCAAAGACAAGCCAAAGAAACTGAAAAATGGAAGGTAAATACAGAAAGAACACCCAAATTCATGACCAAACAAGCATACCAAAATTGACAAGTTATGCAAAGTTTTGAACTTTGGTCATATATAGACTGATAGACATATAGCCAATAATGATCAAACTCAAACCTTAAAGCAATCACTCTAAACAAGCCATCATTTAAACCACAGTACAGAATCACTATCATGATTCATGATCATAGCCAAATCATTATATGTAGATGATAATGAGTCAAAGGTTTGAACTTCAGTCACAAATACATAGTTAAACACATGATCATCAACCATCAAACTAACACCCATCAACCAAATTCACATACATACATCAAAGTTAAGAACTTTACATTATTATGCAAAATGAGAACAACCCTTTTGAGATAAAGATAAGATACTAAAACTAAAACCCAAATGAGCTAACATCACAAAAGATACAAAAAAACAAACCAAAGAAAGAACACCCAAGAATTCTGATCACCTGGAAATAGAAACACTTGAATGAAATGTAAGAAAAACCAACAAGAAAGGAAAGAGCATTTGAGTACCTCAGCTAAATATATAAGCTTTTTCAAATGATGATGATTGAATGAAGAGAAAAAGGAGATAATAAAATAAAGTGAGACAGCCAAGCCAAGTACAACTATCCAAGCTAGCTAGCTAAAGCAAAATGGTCTTCTTATCTTGTGTCTTAAAATAATAATAATGATTAATAATGTGACAAAAGATTCTGTTGAGAAAAAGTGGAAAATGTGAACAAGTAATTAGTTAAATAAAATAAGAAACGTGCTGATAGGTGAATGTGATGGTGGAGATGAATGAGATCATTAGTGGTAGGTCATTATCAATGTGTGGTATGGTCATGCAAAGGTGTAAATGTTAGCATGTAGGTTAGGAGATGATCAGCTACTACTAGTACTAATAATGTGAGCCTTTTTTTCCTTGTAGTTTTCTACGTGATTTCGGCATAGAATGATCGATTTTGTTCATGTCACATATTTTGGCATTATTATTGCTATGTGTTACATAATAGAATAGTGGATAGGTTTGTTGGGTAGGTTGGCCTCTCCAAAATTATGAAGCCAACTATTGTCCATTGATGTTTTTGTGATTGCTTAGCTTGGTGAATTATTGTGTATCCTCCTTTCGGTACTTGGATAAGTGCTTTATCTCATCTTATATCATCGTACGACCAGAATGTAGATGGTGGCTAGCTAGTTGATGCATGTTTCTAGAATATACCTTGGGTGTACCATTAAAAATTGGTTTGAAGGTTTGTCAATGTTTTGTTGTTTTTGTATCACTTCATGGGTTGTCACTACTTTTATTACAATATTTTTTAAATACATGTCTGAATTTTTTCTTTATCTATAATAATTGTGTTAATAATTTGCTATTTTGAAGTGCTAGTTGCGTAGGGGCGACCGGGTCAGGCCAAGTCAGAAGGCTTTAATGATTCAAGGTTCAAAGCAACTTCGTCACTTTCGTGTACCCATCGGACGGTAGTCCTTTCGGGGGTTCCTTAGGGACCAATTCACTCTGCGTAGATTGAATGAACGCAGAAAGCCTTCCAATGGCAGGCGATCGTGTTTTTCACATGATTTATCGTTACTCGTCTCCATTCTCACTTTGATCACAATATGTGTCCCTATTTTATTTGCTAGCTCAAGAAATTTTTTATTCCTTTTTATTCAATCTACTCAATCATCTTAACTCTTTAAATTTGATTTTTTAATCTATTCCAAATTATGATGTTCTTCAAATGATTGCGGAAAGGATTAAAGGAGCAAAACGATTTCTTCAAATGTACTCCATCCTCTTATATGAAGAACAAAAAAGTTCTAAGTCGTAAAGATCACACTCGCTTCGATTTTTGTTTTTGTAAGATCGATCATGACTTTAAAACCATACGCATAGGCCAAAGCCGAATTAGGCTCGTTCTTCTTACTTGAACTACATACATTAACATTAATGGATTTGTAAAATCAAACATTATCAGCTGACTGATTTGATAATGGATTTGTGTTCCGTTCATCACCATTACCCGTACTCCGTATAAATTAGGATTCTCTATAGGAAGCTCTTATTGAAGATGACCATATTCTACCATACCGATCCGATACGACTTGGCCGATGTCACACGTTTCTTGAATGAAAGACCAACCTCGTTCTGATTTATGGCCATGTTTGGGTAACAGCAGATAGTAGATAGAAGAAACAAATAGCGGTTAGCAAATAGTAGATAGTAGAAGCAGATAGTAGATTTGACTAGTAGATAGCAGATAGCAGTTTTAGAATTAGTGTTTGGTAAATTAGCAGATTGTGTGAAAATTTAGATGATACAATATACTCTTTGAAAATGCTACCATCATTAGCATATTCAAAAGAGTAGATTGGTGGGCCAATATTTACCAAACACCACAAATAGCGGATTTATGGGTCAAATCTACTATTGTGACTCAAATCTACTCTTTTTTAGTAGATATGCTCTTTACCAAACAGGGCCTAAGCAATCAAACATGGCTTCATAAAGCCAAAGCCCACATAATGTCCTCGTGGGGTGCTCAAATGGGCTTTGAGTTTGCTAGCCCATTGACCAACAAAAATTGAACATGTAAACTTAATATTGGGTACAAGCCCAATACTTTATCGGTCTCAAAATATTCTTCCTGGAACATAAGCTATTTGAGGTACAACCTTTACAACCCTTAATTTAATTTAAAGTGTAAAAAAAGGGTAGTAAAATGGGTGTAATAAATGTGTGTGAGAGAGGGGTATGAAATGAGGGTCTTTTAGTAACTCATGAACATGAAAACTTTCCTAAAACAGAATTAGGACAATCTAAAACGGAAATTAGGAAGAAGATTATAGTACTGATGGAGTATGAAATAATTGTTTAAAATAAGAAAATAATTTTAGACGTCATGTTTTAGCCACATGATGTGCTATGCGCCAACTAGAGTTGGCCATTGACATGACTTGGCACAATTTCACTCGACTAAAGTTGGCTCATTGACCGAGTCGGCTCGGTGAAATTCGAGTCGTTAAAGAGTGAGCTTACTCTAAGGTAGGGTGGGTAGCTTGGTCAAAGCCGGCCTAATTTGCTAAAAGTCGGTGTAAATCAGATAATTCAGTCCAATTCGTCTCGACTAAACTAGAATGAATCAATCAAAATCGATCAAAGTCAATCAAAATTCGGTTGAGAAACGGTCAAAGTGACTAAATTGAAGCCGTATGTAAGTGAGTTGAGTCCGAGCTAGGTAATTTCAAGTCACCTCAATCTCAAATCAGCTTGAAATCGACTCAACTCGTCTTATGGCTAGCTCTAGCACAAACGTACAAAGCTAGAAGTAAAAAAATAATTAATTTTCTAGATTTCTTTTTGAGATAAGGGAATATGATAGAGTTACGAGATGCAAATTAACTTTAACTTAAGATAAAAGTAAAAAATTAAACTTAAATGAAGTGGAATGAATTGTATTAAAAATATTACTAAACGCTTAACTATAACATACTGAAAGTAACTGGAAAACATTGAACATAATTGGGGGAAATTACATAATTTTTTTTTTTTTTTGAAATGTAACATTTATTAGTTGAACAAAACATAATAGAGAGTTGGAGGGAGTTGCAAGTCTTGCAACCAAAGTTGTAGGTTATTACAACTTTGGCAGAGTTAAAAGGTGAGAAATTTATATGAATATCTCGCTTTGTAACTTTCTCTCTCCCTTCCCCTCTCTCTGTCATTTATTTGGTATAAATTAAACTGCAAAACTTAAGTTGAACAAACAGAACAACAACAACAAACTGAATTAAAGTAGAAAAAACTGAATTTAATTGAAAAAAAACGATAATTGAAGGTGATTGATTAAAAAAAATTATCTGAAGTGCAATATTTAGAGCTTTAATTTAAACTAGTTGAAGTCTAATCATGCATGAACTTTAAGGCTTCAAATCACGACTTATTATACTATATGTGGAAGAGGAATTTTCTGTTCAATATTCCAAAACTTGACTTTTTCTGGACAAGAATACGGTGGACTTGAGCACCAAAGGGTAAAAGAATCAATTCTAACATTACTTTCAATTGCTGTTGGTCAAATTTTAAAAACTCAACGAGGACGGTAGTCAATTTATTCTTGTAATCTATGGCAATGGTACTTATTTATTCTTGTAATATCTATGGCACGATTATGAGGTGTGAAGTGTGATGCAAGGGTCTGAACTAAAGGGCAGATTGCATATTTAAATTTAGTCTACAGGTCAAAGGGAAGATGACATATTGAACTTCTATTGCTATTCAAGAATCCAACTTTGATTTGTTGTACGTAGTAACTAGTCACAGAAATTACTCTCCCACGAAGAGCAGTTAGCTCAGATCGCGTGTATCATTATAAGTGGAGACTTCAATTCATTGATGGATATAGAAACGGGAGGGTTTAGGCGTGAAGGAGTTTCCTATGTTTCTTACGGATGATCTAGTGCCTATAAAGTTTGAAGAATTATCTCTATTTTTGAGCTTCAATTGATTATGAACTATAACAAAATGATTACAAAACCTTCCAATACTTCTTATTTTTAGTGAACTTATTGGAAGTCAATACATTATTTTAGCAATACATGGATCAATCTCCAAAAAGCCTCTCTATTTTCTTAAGTAAGGGTAATGTTGCGTACATTTCGACCCCTGAGCGCCTCCGATTAATGGGGATTTACATTCGATTGTTATTGTTGTTTTTGTTGTGTATATCAGACTCCCTCATTATCCCGTCCGAAATAGGATTATTAGACTGACTTTTTGTTGTTGTGTTTCTCACAGATGAAAGAAAAGTAAATAAGAAAATGTCATCAGCTATACGCCATCATCCCATCAGGTAAATCTCATGTCAGGGAACATTACGTTATGGGTAATGACGCCATCCATGTTGCTCTCACTTTCACCTCTAACCCCTTCCTCACCAAGCCTCATCATTCATCCTGCGGATTCATTCCTTTCACAATTCATGAATCCAACCTAACAAAATATCTGAAATATCTCTTTTCTCATCCTCAAACCTTATGTCGACAAGTTTCTTTAGTATTCGACCCATGAATGTGGCTTTCACAGAAAAGGAAATGGACCCACAGAAATCAGCTAACCCACTTGTCATGCACAACAATACTAGGAGCATAAGGGTGCGTTTTGTTCGTCTAAAAGAACTTTTTTTGAATGAACATAAACAAACTAAACTAAAATAAATTAAAAAAAACTAAACTGTAACAACACCGAACAACAAACACAAAACACACCGCTTAAGTACGAGTACACAAAAAGGCAAAAACAGAAAATAAAAAAGACCATACATTTCACGGGGTCATTACTCATTACAGTCATTAGTCCTTGGTCCTTAACATGCATGTAGTCAACATTATTTATTTCTTTTCTTTCCTTGTCAGTCAGTAGGCCTCTTATCATCAAACACTGTATCTTCCTTCTGCTCTCATCAATGTAAGAAACCATTGAAGAAACCTATAGTGTGATTGCTTGTACTCCATTCTCTCTCTATATTTCCCACCCCCACATACCCACATCCCTGCTTGCCTGCCATTTACTTCCCGGCCTGCTTGACATGAGACTGGTAATGGAGGACGCAAGAAAGAAGAGGAGATTAAATGATGACCAAGATGATGAAGAGGTCAAGATGGAGAAATTCTTTGCCCTGATCAGAAGCGTAAAGGGTATCCGTGATCAGTTGCATGATGGTGGAGAATTTTGCCAAGGGGAGAAGCAAAGGCCAACAGCAGCTGCTGCAACTACTGATGATGATAAGGTAAAGTTTGCAGCTTGGCAGCCAACATTTGAGCCTGAAGACTTTGGAGAGCATGGTGCACTTTGTAAAGCTGATACAACCACCAACCAGGGAGCAGGTCCTTCTACTTCTAGGAGAGCATCAGATGAAGAAAATAACAAAGGGGCAGATCATCACAGCAGCAATCATTTTGACAATGGTAGGATTGGGTTGGATCTCAACCTTTCTCTATAAGAAGTTTACTACTGGTACAAAGTACTCTAGTCAACTAGTTTTTGCCTGTGGCTGTGACTCTTTATTTGATTATTTCTCTTTTCATATTAAAAAAGTACCTTCTACCTGCTACTGATTATTGTAATTCTGTCAGACATATTTCAGATCTGGTAAATTATTGCAACTTGATAGTTGCGTACTTAAGCATCTGTTGATAAATAGTACTATTTCTATTATCTGCAAAGGCCTCAAAGTCTGTGTCTGAGTGCCGCATTTTGCATACCCTTGTTTTCATAAATTGAGTATTTGTCATAATATGCACAGAAGGGGACCAGGGGGTTACATGATATCAAAGAGAGAGGTTTGGTATTGGTATCTGCATTTGGTTTATGAGATGTCTTCTAACATTCATATTTACTCCATAGTTAGATTATTACAATCGGAGATTTTGGATCCAACAAATCCAAGTTGTACCCACGAGCAGTAACATGGAAGTTTCACATCTTTTGTGTTTGTTCCGTTCTCTTCTTTCGATTCATTCTTGAAGTGAAAAATCCAAGCTTACAGGGTAATTTTTTTTTTTTTTTTGTGTGTGTGTCAAGATCCAATAGGGTTTAGTCGGTTTACCAAATTTGTATTCATGTTTCCCTGTTAAGCTAATTACCAAAAAAGAGAGAGCTTTATGAACAAAAGTATAACAAAAGTATTACTCCATTAAGCCAACAAACAGCATATATATCACAAAAAAAACTCAGAAGCACAAGTTGCACTGCTCTGGAATATGCCATTAGCTCAGACTTCAGAATTAGCACACGGGCACACAGCATGCGAAAAAAAAAACTCAAATCAACGATTTACCTCATTGAGGGACATGTATATCCACCGCCCAAGGGTAAAGATCCTCGTGGAGTGATGTAAGTTGTAAACCATCCGGTCTGTCAGATCCTACTATATATATACAACTAAACCATGCTCTAGATGCATAACCAACCTTGAGATTATCTTAGGATCAACAGGAAGTGAAATGAACGAGTTTGATAGCAGTTTCCGCTCAATAACGCATGGCCTGACTGTGAATGGGTGATTGGCAAGGAGATCATTCTTGCCGGAGTAAAATGGTCTCTTGATCAGTAACAGAGTTCAGTCTCTGCAAGGGTCAGCTAACCTGCCCACACAACCCATAGAGCCACTTTTCTAGTATCATCTTCATGGTTACTTGCTTCCCGACTTTCAAACACTGCAGCAGTGAAGCCAATAAGGCAATAGTTTTCAGAGGAAAGTAGCTTACCTAAAGTGATCTGAAAGGCTATGTGCATGAGAAGTTGAGAACAGGTCGCAGCCCAGGTATCACAAACTTTGTTTATGATGATAGTCGGTTCGGTAATTCAAGGGGATCAGGAGACATGCACAAATCTGGGGCACCACCCTATTGTCTAGACAATCAAAATTCTTGCTAACCTTGTTTTTTTTTTCAGGCATATCACACAAAATACAGGCATGACATCTGTAACGACAATTTTTAATTTCGGTGATGACATACTTTATTATCTGTCATGACGGATAGGAGATTCACCGCCCTACCATATCCATGACGACAGTTTCTAATAAATGTGATGACAAATCATATTATCCGTCACGACGGATAGGAAAATCTGTGGTGACAAATATGAAAACAATAAAATGAGTGGTGCACAATGCATGCCTGTATTTTGAGTGATATGCCTGGAAAAAAAAAACAAGGTTAGCACATTCATTGATTAGACAATAGGAATACCAAATGTCAAGGTGCCTACCAATAGCCTTTACATGAGCATAAACCATCCTTAAAATGATGGAATCTATTTGCATCTCTTAATATGATTTCCCGGCCGGTGACTTTGGAGATAACACTGATAGCAGAGTGGCAGTCCCCACACACCCTCAAATTCTTCATTACACGAATAGGCATTCCCATGGGCACCTTCAAAAGACCATAAGCTACAGCAAGTTTCTCACTGTGAAATCCAACAGACAACGCCTTATCTTCCTCATCCACATCATGAAGGGAAAAGCTACCATCAGGATTGTACCTAGCTTCTTTCAACCTTCCACTTAAGCTCTCCAGCTTTCTCAATATCAGCGCATAATCAGGATGGGACTCATTATCCATGCCAGAGAACATATGTACTTGTTTCTCAACCTCAATCCAGCTACAACCTGGCGTTTTCTTCACCTGTTCAGTCTTCATTTTCCCTCTAACCTTCGCAACACTATCCCATCCACCTTTTGATGCATAAATATTAGACAGCAAAGTATAATGCCTTGATTTTTGAGGTTCAAGGTCTACAAGCTTATTGGCTGCCACTTCAGCTAGATCAGTGTTCATGTGCATTTTGCAAGCACCTAATAGTGCGCCCCATATGACAGCATCGGCCGCCATAGGCATGCTATTTATCAAATCCATTGCTTCACTGAAGCGACCAGCTCGACCAAACAGATCAACCATGCAAGAAAAATGCTCAACTCCTGGCTCAATCTGATACTTCGTTTTCATTGACTCAAATATTTGACGGCCTTCTTCCACCTCCCCAGAGTAACTGCACGTAGTAAGTACTCCAGTGAACGTCACAACATCTGGGGTAATGCCTTCTGAAACCATTTGATGAAAGTAGTCCAAAGCTTCATTAGCTAAGCCATGTTGTGCAAAGCCTGTGATGATAGAATTCCACATTACAGCATCCTTAACAGCAAACTTGTCAAATACTAGTCCGGCCTTAACAAGGTCACCACACTTGACATACATGGTGAGTAGCGCAGAGGAAATGAAGACGTCCGTGTCAAAATTGAACTTAACCAATTGGGCGTGGATCTCTCTTCCATGATGAAGGCTGGCGAGGCTCCCACAGACTGAAAGAACGCTGATCAAAGCAGGAAAATTAGGTGCAATGCCCTCATGTTGCATCAGAGAAAACAAGTCCAAAGCTTCCACTTCAAAGCCATTCCTTTCATACACCTTAATCATTGCACTCCAAGTCCACTCATCCCTCTCCTTCATGTTATCAAATGTCCCCCTTGCTTTAGCCACATCCCCATTCTGCCCATACCCAATAATCATCCCGTTGCAAGTACCAACAGACTTAACAGGCATCGCATCGAACAGCTCTGTCGCCTCTTCCATTCGTCCACACTGAGCATAACCCATTACCATAGGCCATAGCAGTCCAAGTCACCTCATTCTTCTCCGGCATCACCTCAAAAAGCTTCCTCGCAATATCAACCTTCTGATTCTGTGCATAACCATTTATCATAGTAGTCCAAGAAACCACATTCCTCTTCGGCATCCTATCAAAAAGCTCCCTTGCTTTCGCCAACCTCCCTTTCTGACAATAACCCGCGATCATATTAGTCCAAGCAACCACATCCTTAACCGGCATGCTATCGAACAACCTCCGCGCGTCATCAATCTCTCCTTCCTTAATCAACCCACCAAGCATCACAGTCCATGAAACCACATTCCTCTCAGGCATCAGTTCAAAAAACGCTTTCGCTTCCGAAACCACACCCTCCTGCACATACCCTCTAAGCATAGAAGTCCAAGAAACCACATTTCTCACAGGCATTGTCTCAAAAACCTCTTTAGCCTCCTTTAACCTACCATTTATAACATACCCAGAAACCATATTGTTCCAAGACACAAGATTTCTCTCAGGCATTATGTCAAACAGGTGGCGTGCGTCCTTAGGTTTGTGGTTTTGGAAGTACCCAGATATCATTGAGTTCCATGAAGCTACTGTTTTATTCTCTGTTTTATCGAACAATTTACGTGCCTTGTGAATTTATAATTTTCCAATGTCATTTTGGACTGATGAGTTAGATGGGCTTTCATTTAATCCACTGGAAATGGCCTGCTTGGCTGCTTGCATTTCTATAATGCGAGGGTTTTTTATTAAAAAAGTTTTAAAAGCATTGTCTATCACTCCATTAGTTTATGGCCTTGTTAGGCAAATTTAGATGTTAACGTAGCTGTTTGTATTTTGGGTAGCTGTTAGTTGTTATAATTGATTTTTAGCTGTTGTGGTAACTATTGGCTGATTAGACAGCTGATAATTGTATAAATAAGTATAAAATTATCTTAAAAGCTACCTTAAAAAGTTTTTTCGAAATTCTACCTCAAAAGCCAACCACTACCCCAAACACTGCATTACCAAACGCTTAGAGGGTAGTTGTCGAACATGGCCATGTGTCTCGGAGAAAGGCAAAAAAATTGTTTGAACTTGTTTAATATATGAGACGGAGTCATTAATGCAAGATTTATAATTACTTGAGATGAAAGCTTTTTTTTATGGATATAATTACTTGAATTATTGATGAAAGCTTGATGATTACTATTGTGCGCTTGATGCAAGATTGTTAGAGTAGCTTGCTTAGCAGGTTCTTTTTCTTCTTGGGATAGCTTGCCTAGCAATAGGCCAAATGGCCAATAGCATAACCAAACAACAAAGTGACCACACAGACATCCAGGCAACACTTGAAGAGCATCATTTCTACTCGACTGATACACTTCACACATAACCTTCCTTCTCTCTTGGTTGATACTCTTGTAATCCGCAGGCAATTACAAATTGGGTTCTATATGTTTCTCATTCAATTATTTATGACAGAAGAAATCAAATGGAAGTCTCGGAGTAGAGTAGCTAGTAGAAAGTATTCTTTGGGCTACAATGGCATTAGCAGCTTCTGTATAATGGGTACCGTCCCAACTCACATATCGAGACCCGTCATTGCAAGCCTGAGAACCAGGATTTCCACAAGTCATCCTGATATTGTAGTTGTATGGAGGGCCTCCAGCTCCACAGCAAGCCATCAATGGACTCGTGAATCCTGCATAAATGCCGAAGAATAATTAGAATTCTTAATTGATATTACAACAACACATACGGCTGGGAAGATTCTAACATGTCTATGATTGCAGGGGCTCACCGTATTTAGCTGCATTGCTTATAATGTCGTACTTGATGGAGTATATATCCACATTGACAATCGTAGCATCTGCCAACACAGCTCTCAGCTCTTGGCACATATGAAAGAGTGCAGTATTGAACAGCTGTGCAGCGGAGTTGTAAGTAGAAATGCATCCCGAGGAATCAAGATTTCCTTCCTTGTGTTGAAGTAGCCAGAGTCTTTCTGGAAGACAACCTAGTGGACCAGTGTTGTGAACCCAAAATTTCCTCCCACCTTGATCATATAGCGTCTACAAATTCAATCATGTGTTAAGTACAAGAGAAGGATCTAGTTGCGAAGTAGGTGCTAATTGGATTGGAACTGATTTTATTATATGGTAATTGATGAAAAAAGTACCTTCATAGCAGCTTTGATTTCTGCAACTACCAGAGGAATTCTTTTCACAACCTGAGCATAAGTGAAATTTTTGGAGAATGAATCAGCAAGGTCATTTTGCCCAATATCAATCATGTAAAGAGCACTACGAAATCCTTCATCGTTGATATACCCCTTAGACCCTGGTTCAATGACATCCACACAAAAAGAAACAAACTCAACTCATAGTTTCTCTGATGCTTAACGAGCATTGCGCTTCACAAAAAACCCAGCCCTTTTTAAGTAGATAAACACAGAGACTGGACTCCGCAGCAAACAGAACAGCTCCGTGATCTTGTGATTTGCATTTCTTATAGAACGGTCACTAGAGTATTCCTACATGATTCAACAATCATTGATTTTACCGATTCTTATTTCTGTCTTGTGGTCATTTCAGTTTTTACATAAAATTCCAAATTGAGTAATTTCATATCACTGTAATACAGATAACTACTTGAAAATGCACCTCTCTCTTGCAATATGGTAGGTAAAAAAGAATACAACATTAGCCTCTTAAGTCGACATTCCCTCCTTTTGCAGCGGAAAGAAAGCAGAAAGGGTAAAAGTTTATTCAGGAATTGGGCACAGAGATTAGTAAGACAATCACCTGTAGCGGAGAGATCCATGGCACGGGCTCTGAAGTGAAGAAATTGCATAACCTGAACATTCAGAGCAAATGGCACATATTCAGGGAGAGTTGAGGATCCTACAACTGCAAAATTCGCCCCGTTTTGGAAATTGGAACCTAATGACTCCAAGTATGGGTTCAGCAAACTAGTATTCAAACTTTGGCCTGCCATGAAACAAACACATGTTCAGCAATTTACTACTGTCTCCAGGACATTAAAAACCACCATCATATTATCTTACCCAGACAAACAGCAGATCTGAGTGACCCGTAGGTATGTACCACCATTTGTACCAAAATATTTAAAACAATAAAGACACAGAACATTGCCATTCAGCTCATGACAAACTTCTAAAACATGCATATTGCTAACAAGCAACGAACCAAGCAAGATTCAGCTAGAGGTGGATCAGTGGATGTTAACAGCATGACGACGTACAATAGCTTTCTCCAACAATATCCCGCATGTAATACAAATTATCATTTGTACCCAGAATTCACCTTTACACAAACAAAAACAAACAGAATTCTGAAATATTATTACTAGCAAAATTGAATCTTTTTAGAATAAGTTAATGTAAACCATCCAAAATTCTCAACTTTAGTAAGGCTAACCAAACTTATACTTAACTGTAACGACTACTTGCAAACCGAAACAAAAAAAAAAGGAAAAGAAAAAAGGAGAGGAAGAAGATTATACATACAAAGGAAATCAATGACAAGGCGGCCATCAGAAAGGCGACCAGTGGATCGTCCAAAGAAGGTACGTCCATTGGGCGGGTTAATAACAAACCCAAGCCCAGATGCAAGCCCACCCGTATCCGAGTTCGAGTCTCCGAAATTGAATATCACTGGGGCTTTTCCACACGTGCTGCCATCCACACTTCCCATCACAAGTGCCATTAGTTGTACAAGAAAAACTCCTACGTAGGAGTAGGACAGAGAGTGGAATAATGCCACTGCCTGTGTCTTTGTTTCTCTCTTCGTCCTCATAATTATTCAGTAAGATTGTACTATGTAAGTTTGGTTGTGGTTTTGCTATGTGGGTTGTGAGTGAAAATAAGTGTAATGAATTGAATGATGATATATGATGGTCAGGGTGGTGGTGATAATGATGTTGATGGGAGTGAGATTTTGGGTCCCATGGAAGGGTAATATGGTCATTTTGTGTCGTTTTCAGACACTGATAGATAGATGGATAAAATGTCTTCTTTTTTTTTTCTTCAAACAAACGGATAAATGTCGCAAGTTAGCAAGTACGGAGTATAGGGCTTGTTGAACTTTGGTTAGTCCAATCCAGTTTAGTCATTTAAATTCTGATATCAATTCGTATTATTATTATATCATATCTAATGTCTTATCATATTTGGACGTTGAGCTGTTATTTTCACTTGAAGTTTGGGTTTTTATGAAACTACTTAGCAATACATTTCTAATCATCTACAAAAAAATTACAAATGGATATCGGTGTCATAATTTCTTACAATCAAAATGACTCAATTGAACTTTTAACTTAATTTAATTTAACTTTTTAAAAGTTGTAGAGAATAGGACATAGTTTCGTAAACGTATAATATTGATATTGTTTTGATAAGTTATTGAGTGACAAACAATTAAACAAAAAACTTCATTTTTTTCATAACTATTAACGTAATTATTATGTTTTAATAATTGACTAGTATTTCTTCTCGTGAAATCCACATATTTATTTGTAGAAAAATTGCGTTAAAAACTATTAATGATTTTTATAGCAGATGAACTTTTTTCTTAGATGTTATCTTTGTAATAATTGATTATTTTACTAATACCTTGTGTGTTTATGAATATTTTTCCACGCGTTATTCTAATTTGTGGGCAGTTTTCTATACGCCAATTGTTCATCAATATAGCTTTGACATTAAAAAGGTGACCAATAATTTGTGTTGTAATGCTATTAAAAAAAAAAGCTGTACCTAAGAATGAATGAATTTTAATTTGCGTCCACTTTCATTTTTTTTTATGCAAGTGTATAAATAAAATAGAATTGTGTTACAAAATACGGACGCATAAATTTAAACGAAAGCATAAAGTGAGACATAGAATCAGATGATTCAGAACAGTACCTCACTATGCACTTGTCATGTTGTCCTTGACCGCTTGAAGTTGCATGACATCTGATTCCAGTACAATGGAGTTTTCTGTAACAAATTCAT
The DNA here is from genome assembly GCA_900322385.1 of Pharnaceum exiguum. Taxonomy (NCBI): domain Eukaryota; kingdom Viridiplantae; phylum Streptophyta; class Magnoliopsida; order Caryophyllales; family Molluginaceae; genus Pharnaceum; species Pharnaceum exiguum. The sequence goes on from ONZK01003063.1 coordinate 47,048, forward strand.
GGTTTTCTGTACTTTCTGGATAGAGTTAATGAACTGCAGAGATCCTGAAACCTGTCTTGATTCAAAGGCAATAAAAAATAGTACTACTAATGAAATACTCGTATATGAATGAAACTGCACATTCTTGTTATCTCCTTCAGATACATCAAAGAGCTGATATACATCAATACAATATTGACAATGTCATTTACATCTCGTGTATATTAGCAATCTGAATGCACTCAAACATATAAATGTGCCTACAACTGAGGTTTGCAAATCATGAGTTCTTCCCTTCAGGTGTCTTTTACGTCATATCAGCATTCTAGCTAACTAGCTTGTATAGTATAAAAAAGAAATGAAATATAGGAATGGAACTGCAGCCTTCGTATCAACTGCGTGCTCCTTGAACCAATGTCATTTACATTTTGCAGCAGCTAGGTTTCATCAGAGCACTTGACAATCGGAAAATGGCTTCGCTTTTCCTAAATGACTTTACAAATGGGCTCTTAGACTAACCTGTGCTCCAAGAACTATGCACAATGACAACCCTAAGTTCAAGCTATACACATTCTGGAATGAACAAATTATGAGTGGTCATATCCCTGCAATGACAGAAAAAGAAATGACAACACAAATTCCAAGAAGAGAGCGGGAACATCTTTACTCAACAATAGGTTGCTCTCCCTCAAACTCCGAGATAACAATCAGTGAGTCAGACATTGCAAGTTCAAGAGGTTCTGATTTGGGATTTGGATTTATGACCTGCAGTGAGCCAGTGACGAAGTATAAAAATCATAATGTTAACAAACAATGGTCTGGAAATTCAAAGATTTCATACCTTCTTATTATTTTTCACGTAGCCAATGGCAACTTCACGCCGCAAACATGCTCTTTCAGATAGCTCACTGAAAGTTGGGGTCTCTCCGTCTACCATATATAAGCCAATGTCCTGCAGAGAGCTAAATTTGTGAACAAACAGATCTTACCCTAGTAGTTAATTTGTTCAACTATACAAACTACAATGCTGATATGATGTAAAAGACGCCTAATGGGAAGAACTCATGATGCACAAACCTCAATTAGATGCACATTTGCATGTTTGGGTGCATTCAGATTGTTAATAGACACAAGATAGCAAATTTGTGAGGACCAGGAGTACCTGAAATTTACCCTAAGAGCCTACAGAATACATTAATGTATTCAGTCCGTTTTAAAGAGGGCACAAGTTACTAAAAACCGAAATGTTCACTTCACCCACCAACAGAAATTCTAGAATTCACATCAGCTCACTTCCTGCATGATATGCATAATCATCCACATGTAGAAATCAGTATAGAAGAGTCACCCCATATCAGTAAAAAAGGTCACCCCAAACAATAATACCGACTATACCCAGAAAGTTTTGTGTGACAGAAACTAGAAGACGATCACACTTCTTACACCTTACAACACAAAACCGCATTTTTTTGACAAGGACGTGACATGTTACTGTGAACACAGTAGTACAGTACGTCAGTACGATACTTCCCACTAGATTGAGACACAGGCTTTTGAACAATAACAATTGGGTGATCAGCTAAAGTACCTCTGGTAAGACTACAACCAAACAACCCAAGTCATGCACATCTCTGACAGGAGTCAGAAGGTTGATACATACATACCTTCCCCATTACAAACATATGATGAATGGTAACGTAATAAGTGAGACAAATAAAACAGGTAATGTTAAAGTGGCACTTTACATTTACCTTAATGTATATTTCGTCGCCGTCAGCATCCAAGATGTCTTTCCAAACTTGATTTAATTCACTGTTCTCTGCAACTGGTAGCACAAAGAGTTCTTGAGTAAATAATGTTGTCAATGAATCAGAAACATACGACAGAGGGACTTAATGGGAAGAACTGCAAACCATGAGCAGTAACAAGGCTCATCAATTCCTCGGCTGCAATATATGTGACCGATGGCTTGATTCTTGTAATCTAGATCAAAACATGGATAGATTTTTTAGACATGTAAGTATGTAACTCATAAATTTCAGAATAGTTGTAACTTCTTAAGTCGAGAATTACTTGTTTCCCCAGTTTTGAGTCCACGATTTCTGCAACAAAATTCTGAACCTGTAACAAGAAACAGGAACCAGGAAAAGAAATAAGATTCAAGTCAATAAAGCATCGAATATAAAAAAATAGAACAGAGATGCCAACTTATAAAGAAGTAAGATTCAAGTTAATAAATTTTGAGCTAAGCATCTGATTCTGTTAGTGCCCAGGGAACAAATAGAACAGAGAATGTAAATTCTGCACGTCAATAGACAGAAATCAGTGGACTTTTGATTCTGAAGATAAGAATTAGAGACATGGTCACTCACCTTAATTCTAAGTTTGTGGCAAATATTTTCAGCCAAAAGCAGCGAGAATACAGAGTGCTTGTCTGCCCTGGTTGGATCTGAAGCAAAAACAACAAAACCAAGGCAAAGGATGATTTGCTGCCAATCTTTCTTTTTTCTTTTCGCGGGGGGGGGGGGGGGGGGGGGGGGGGGG